>JAQZBX010087085.1:0-12913 GCA_029593785.1 Cabassous unicinctus
CCAGTGGGCCAGCCCTGTGTCCCCATTGCCCAGGACATCATAGGCTCATTAAATGCCTCACGGAACAAGAGGCAGGAAGGTGGGCACTGATCTGAAAAGCCCTACTGTGTCCAATTCAGCCTTGGAGACTGAAATCCAGCAGGGTTGGGAGAAGAAGGCAAGGTCTCATTTCAGGACGTCTGGGGCAATGGTAAGAGACTAAACAGTACAATGAGACAGGACACTGCATGTTGAAACTGGAGTTCAAAGACAAAATGGTACTGGTAGAAAAGAGGATTGGATGCTGAATAAAAAAGGTGTCAAGTAGGCCTTCCAAGAGGAATCCCTTTCCCACCGTCTTTGATATGGACAATGGATATTGTCTCAATCTTATACCCTATAAACTCAGCTTCAACCACACACATGGGGTCGAAGCCCTTCCTGTGTAGATATACTGGAGCCTCCAGCTGGTGTGGCCTGAGCTCTGTCCCCTCAAGGGTTCTTCTCTTTCCCCAGCCAAGGGAGAGCCCTGGTGCTGAGCCTTCCCTCTGCAGCTCGGGGCCTTAGGCCTGCTGCCTGAACCTTCCTTCCTCTGGAAACCAACCCTCCTGCCAGCCCCTGCCTCCTCTTCAACCTTCCAGATGAGAAACATAAAAATATAACCATGAGATACATGAGAGGACAATTAAGCAAAGTGTAAAACATGAGTCTGTTTGTTCTGTGACCGTGTAAAATCCCCAGGTCTGGCTGCTCCTGAAATGAGTTTCTCTGCAGCTCCGACTCTTTCCCCCTAGACCGCATGGAGACGTGGCCGTAAGCCTGGGCTGGCAGGGGGTGGTGGTCAACCTTGTTGAGTGTTGTGCATCCCCAAGCCCTCAGGGGAATCCTCCCCATGGGGAGCAGGGCAGCAGGGCAGGGTAGAGGGAGCCGAGAGCTCACCTTTCAGGTCGGCCTCGTGTTACCCCACACCACGGAATGGAGAGCTCCTTAGGCCCCCATGGCCTCCTCAAGCCCACACGAGGCCTGTGTTGGGCCTGGCACCCGGGATTCAATCTAGGCTCAGATGCCAAGCCATTGTTAAGAGAAGGCACATGAGACACAGTCTCCACCCAACTCCCCCTACTCCCAGAGAATCTCCAGGATACGTGCACACAGGGAGGAGTGGGCCCACTCTTGAGAAATCAAAGTAGGGTAGGGGAAGGTTCCAGGTTAGGATAGAGCAGTGGGCTGTAGAAGGAGAGACAAACCAAATGGGGGCTCTTCAGTCGGCAAAAGCAGATGACACGTGGAGATGTGTTAAACTTCTCACCAAACATGAGACGTAAGATCTAGGCGTGGAGACATTTATTTCAGCCCCCTTATCCCAGGATACTGGAAAGCAGAGAGGACAGACTAGTGTTGGTGATAAGGAAAGTGAAGCCATGGAAGCTGGAGATACTGGGAGGATATAGTCATGGACATATCAGGAGAAGCAGAGAGGAAGGAGGAGGGGTGCTTTTGGCCCAAGTGCGGGTATCCTTGGACGTTGCAGGACAGCCCTTTGGGAGGGTCTTGGTTTTAACAGATTAACTACAGCAGTTGACTGGGGACCATGGATTATTTTTTCTGGAAAGCCAAAGGGCTCAGCTGAGCTCAGCAGAAGACAACGGGAAGCAGCGGCTTAGCATAGGCTCATGAAGATGTGGACAGGTCCTCCTGGATTTTTCTTGCCAATGTAGTTGAGACCTGTATGACATTTTCTCCATCCTTTAGAGAGGACTTTGGGCTGTTGAAGCAATGGTCTTCTTGGCCTGTCTAGGCAAAAGTGGCCTTGCCTCTGCCCCTCAGAGCGGATCTGGAAATTACTGGCTGTGGCAGGAACTACCGATGTTGACTGCCTGCCTGCTTGGACGTCTCGTGGGATGCTGCCCACAGCAAAACAAGCCATTGCTCCACCTGCCTCTCACTAATGCCATCACCTTCTTCGAGCATTTGCCCCACCCTCAAGGAGAGAAAAAGCCACACGTGGAGTCAGCACCCTGCACTGCCAAATATAATTAGTCAGGCACAACGCCAATGGGGTGATTGCCAAATAGGCAAGTTCAAGGGTGACTCTCAGGGGTCACACTGGATTCAGGCATCTCTTCAAAAAATATGTATTCCATGCCTGCTTTGTGAAGACTGGTCTAGGCACATGGAATACAGCAGGGAACAAACGAGAGCAAAAGTCCCTGCCTCGTGAGACTCACGTCCCAGCAGAAAATAAACAATAAAGATGACGTGTAATATAGACAGCAGGCTGAGAGGTTTATGGGGACAATAAGGTAGAGGAAGGGCAGCTCTGGGGGAATGCAAGTTTAAATAAGGTGTTGCCATTTCAAGACAGTGAAATTTGAGCAAGGACTTAAAGGGAGGATGTTGGCCATGCAGGAACCTGGGAAAGAGCTTTCCAGGTGGAGGGAGCTGCCAGTGCAAAGGGCACGAGCCAGGGAGCAGGTCTGGAGCAGGTCTGGCTTGTTTGAGGGACAACAAGGAAGCTAGTGTAGGTGGAGCCGACTGAGGGATGGATGGGGAGAGTAGCAGAAGATGAGGCAGAGACGTTATAGGACCAAGGGTTGGCTACAGAGATCCTACGGGCTACTGCAGAGACTTGCTTTTCCTCTAAGGGAAATGAGGGTTCATAAAAGGACTTTGGGCAGAGCACCATGAAAAGGGCCATTGTGCCTGATGTGATAAGAATGGAATTGTGGATTGTGGGTGTGTGGGTGGAAGAGGGGAGACCAGCAAGGACACGATGGCTGTCGTCCCAGTGGGGAGACAACTGTGGGAACGATCACAGTAATCCTTGCTGGGGGAGCTTGGTCGGTTCTTGAAAAAGCTTGAAGCAGACTTGGTCTCACGACCCGGGCCACGGGGCTGAGAAAGAGGGCCAGTTGAGCCAGAGCTGGAGTCCGTGCCCTGTCCAGGGTCAGAGCTGGAAGACGAGGAGAGAAGTCAGGGGTGGAGATGTCACAAATAGGCCAGGATATCAAGTCCAAGGTGGGAGGGCTATTTAGACCCCAAGACGGGTCATCCACAGCGCCAGGGTGCCTGGGTGCAAAGCTGAGCTATTTGCTTTAAAAGAGCAAGGCCAGGCCATTGTGTGACCTTGGGCAAGTCCCTTCACCTCTGATGGTTTTCTCAGTAGTGAAATGGGTCTAGTAAAATGCATTATGTGTGATAATGTCTGCAGATGTGCTTCCTAAGGAATGAGGCTGTGGTCCTCAACTTTCCACAGTAAAATCACAAGGAGAGACTTAAAAATGCTGACGCTGAGGCTCCATCCCCAGGTACTCGGACTTACTTGGGCTCGGTGGGGCCTGGGCATTTTTCATAAAGCTCCCAAGGTATTCAACTCTTGTTCATGGATATTCATCTCTGCCCTTCTAGGCTCTCCTGTACCACATTTTCCCAGATGCTTTGCTTGCAGACTTCTTGTTGGATCCTTCCAGTGAGAGGCGATCACATAAGGTGAGAAGGCAGACGAGAAAGGGAAGGTGTTATTTAAAGCAGCAGCTATGGGTGGGTGCATGGGCCTCAGTGGACCCCAGACCTGGGGTTTTGTCTGAGGCTTTCCGGTGTCTTCCTAAGAATAGGTGACACCACTTCCCTGCTTTCAAATTTCTGGAAAGCAGGCTTCCTAATCACATACACAGCTCCCCAAACCCCTCTAACTTCATTTTATCAGTGTCTTCCAGAACACGGGCCATGGTTTCTGCTTTCCCGATAGAATACTAGCTTATGTCTCAGGGACTTCTGCTGTGCCGCCAGGCCTGAGAACCAGTGCTGGAAAACGCTGTGCATGCGAGCCTGCCCCTCCGGAGCCCAGCCTGCCCCGGGGAGACCGGTCCCGTGGCCTGTCAGAAGCTACCGGTGATAGCTGTTTCGCGGCCACACATTCTTCAAATCTCAGTGCACATGCCCCTTTGCAATACGATGTTGCCGATCCTGCCACAGAGGGAAGTCTGTCGTTCCACCTCCTTGAATATGGACTGTTCTCACAACTAGCTTTGGCCCATAAAATGTGGCAGAAGTGACATTGAGTCCTGGCGCCTGACACTCAAGAGTAGCTGCTGCTTTGCCTTTGTCCTCTTGGATGCCATCTAGCTTCCTGGAGGGTGAGAAGACCTGTGGCGTACATTAGTTTCCTTGAGCTGCTGTAACACATCACCACAATTTCCAGGCTTGCAGCAACACAAATGTGTTCCCTTACAGTTCTGGAGCTCAGAAGCCCCCAACTAAATTAGTCTTACTGGGCCAAAGTCAAGGCATCAACAGGCTGGTTCCCTTTGGAGGTTCCAGGGAAGACGTCCTTGCCTTTTCAAGCTTCTGGACACTATCTGCATTCGTCGGCTTGTGGTCCCTTCCTTCATCTTCAAGGATCTTTGCTTCCATCGTCACGTCTCCTCCAACGCTGGCCCTTCTGCCTCCTTCTTATAAGGACCCCTGTGATGACATTGGGTCTGCCCAGATAATCCAGGATAATCTCCCCATCTCAACATCCTTAACTTAAGCACATTGGCAAAATCCCTCTTGCCACGTAAGGTCACGGGTTCACAGGTTCCTGGGAACGGGACGTCAATATCTTCAATGGGTCATTATTCTGCCTACCCCATGAAAATGCACCTCTTAGGGAGCAAATTGACCAACCGCCCCAGCTGCCGGGCTCTGAAATTCATCACCACGAGGCCACACGTCCCCCAGGCTGCCCGCAGACAGCGATTGAATGTGGCAGGATGTGAAGGCAGGCCTGTTGCTGGGAGACGCGGGGCTCCTCTGATGGGCAGCTGTGGCTTGAGGACTCCCTATCAGCACTGAGGAAATTTTCATAGACCTGCACCTTGGTCGAAGACATGTCCCACCCATGCTTCCTTCTTTCCTTTTTCCTGCACAGGCGGTAGATTTACATCGTGGGCTGGTGGCCATCCCCAGCCCCTCTGCTCCCCATTTTTCCTAGGAATCTCTTGCATGTCAAATCCTGACTCGGTATTTGCTTGGAGGACCTGGACAGATGGACAGATGTAGCCCCACAGGGGAGGTCTGAGGGACCCAGCACTCACTGTCAGACATGAGGAAGGCTGGCTGGGACCTTCTCGTTGAGTCCACCCCCAGTAAAAACAGCTGTCTCAGGAGCCCAGGATAAATCAGCAAAGAAACTCCACCCAACACACAGGACTGAGAGTAACTGTTTTAAGTCACTACGTTTTGGGACGGTTTGTTATATAGCAAAGGCTAATGACATGCCACCAGAGGAAAACAGAGGAAACAGTTAAAAAAAAAAAAAAAGATACATTAGCAGCAAGCAGGAACCAGGTGTGATAAAGAGCAGCTGTAACCAGGCTATCACATGCCAATGAATCCTGCTTGGGCTCTAAGTAAGCATTCCTGTGCCAAGCCACCTTCTTGACCTTGTACTACAGATGTCCATGTTCACGCTTTGACTCAGGCCTCAGGAAATCCCATCTTTGGATTCAGTCCCTGCCCCTCGGTGCCTGCCCTTTCCTGCCGTTCCAGCCTCCTTTCAGATTTGGGCCTCCTACTGAAATGTCCACCCTTGATCCTCTGTTGCTCCCAGTCTCTTAAGTCTGGCCTGGCTCACCTCATCTGGTGTTGAGCTTCGCCCTCTGGTCCTCACCCCGGTCAGGTGTCCGGGTGTAGCCTCCATCAAGGAGTTGGCATCGCGGCTGAGCTTTTGCTGGTGGGTCTCATGCCCCTCCTTTCTCAGCATCGCAGGCCCTTCTGCAGCCCGAGGCTGCCTTCTAATGCCCTCCCGAATCCCACTGTTTTCCCCTCTGCTCTCACGTGCTAGCCTGTTTTCCAACACATCATGCCATCACTTACCGAGAATTTCCACTTCTGCCTGTCAGCGGCACGCAGCCTGGCTCCCTCCACCTGACCTCACAGAAGAGCGGCATTTCCAAAGTCAGTGGCTGCTGCTTGCAAAGGATTACCGGGGACTTTCCTGCCAGGGTGGATTATGCCTGCAACCACAGCTATTAACTTGTGAATCCTTGGCGTAGGGGGATGTGCCTGGAAGTGTTTTCAGGTAACAGGAATGCACTTGATTCATGGAGAGGCATTTCCTATCTGAGAAAAATATTTTCCATCCATTTTCTGCACTCCAGAACATAAAGGACTAGACTATTAAACAGCACGAGGCAGAACTAGCTCTTAGGGGAAAACGAATGCTTTAAAACCAGGGTGAAACAAATGCACACTGAGGGCAATAGCGTGAATATGAGATACTCTTTCATGCTTTTAGGTAATAAGATATCCTAGAGATTCTAAGGAATAGGAAAATCTATTAGTACTTGTCTTGATGCAGAAAATTCCCTTGATACATGTTTGGGGCATTTTAAAGAGATGGCCTCAAGCAGGTGCTAAAATGTCTCCAGGACTCTTCTTTAAACTTGCCTAGTGCTCTCTTTAAGGAAGCTCTGATGATGGCCAGGGGCTTTATGCCTTAACTGCTGTCTCCAAGGTGAGGGGTGGGCAGGAGGCAACTGAATTATCCATGAGCAGTTATCGACATGGGAGCTCACACATCTTTGCATGTGAGCTAGACAACCTGATACCACAAAACATTCTAGATGCAATTTGGAGTGTGCTACCTTATAGCAACTGAGCATCCTAGACATTTCAGGAAAGTCTCATACCCAATTATATTTTTTCATATACCTCCACTCTCCTGGAAACTCTGATACTTCTGGAAATAATGACTGAGTGAATGCAGTCTACATTCTTAATAATTGAGCAAGCTGAACCCTTCCAATAAGAACTGTACCTATACACCCCCAACCCCAGCAGATATGAATGACACAAGATGCCAGGTACCTGCCCATTTACGTGTACAGCTGACTTACCATTTTTCCTTCATGTAATTTTTATGAAATATAATTAATTTAATATATAACAATAATATACATACATCTATAGTATATATTGCACCTTTATAAGACTTTATATCATTTAGGGATGCTTTTGACTACATGTAACATGAAATCAGACTAGCAATGGCCTAAGCAAGAAAGCCAGTTCACTGTTCACCTAAGAGAAAGTCTCTGCTAGGTGCTTCCAGGGTGGGCTTACCAGCTCAGTGGTGTCATGGAGGGGGGTTGGCATCTCTGGATTCTTTTGGCTTTTCCTCATGGTCACAGATGGCTGCTGCTGCTAGAGGCATCAAGACCACACATGAGTAGCTTACATAGGAAAAGTCATAAACAAAAAAACAATTTTCCTCATGAAGTTTCTTTTCTACCCTCCTCTTCCTCCTAAATCAGAGAAGGGAGTTTTTTTTAAAAAAGTCTTCCTCTTCCACTTCATTGTGCAGATCTGTATCGACACCCATAGCTGGTTGCCACGTGGGAGAAGACGTCACAGAGGACCACCTGGGCTGTCTCTCATCCTGACCGTCTTACATGGTGACTGGCCTTCATTTCTAGGCTTAAGGTTTCCAGAACATAGAGAGAACAGAGATGAGAAAGGAGAGTGCCAGAGAGAGAGAGCTATATCCACATGAGTGGACTTTTAATGATCATCAGCAAATGTGGCCCGATCAACACACTGGGACCTGACTCCTTCTAGACTCCTTCCCCCACCCCGGCTGGGAGGGAGGGGTAAAGAGGGGCATGAAGGAGTGTCACCATGGCTGGGATCATGAGCCAGATCAGGTGGGATGAGATGTTGTGGGAATAGATGTAAACTCAGCTTAAGTGCTGAAAACAATTCCATACATATGAAAAAGAGACTCAGCTTAGCCGTGGTTCATGTAAAACATACTTGGGGGTGTTGACTGGCTAAAAGCTCAACAAGGTTATTGTTCTGGTGTCTCAGTAGTATATAGACCTTCCTTCTTCTGCATTGGCCAGACTAGTTCAGTTTTGGATGCTCTATTTTAAATGGAGCATGGATAGCTGATAACTTTTTTAAAGGAAATTAATGAATGGTATAGGAAATTGAACTAGAGGACTCCTAATTTCTTTTTTTAAATCGCTAGTATTCTAGTGTTTCAAGATTCTAAAAAGCTGAACTGCTCTCAGCTAAAGAGTGTGGGAGTTGCTTAGTTCCTACCATGTGCCAAACAATATGGTAGATGCTTAGCTCATGTTGCCAAACTTGATCACCACAGTTGATGTCCCTATTTTACAGATGAGGAAAGGAGAACGGGCTTCAAGGGGCTTGGCAGGTTCCTGAGGTCCCCCAGCGCCGGAGCAGCAGCCCGGGATTTGGATCTTCGTTCTGCCGGACTCAGAAGTTAATGCTTTTCCCACTACATCAAGCGTCCAACGTTCTGTGATTCTAAGATTCTGTGCTTCGGTGATTCTGTGACAGGGTGATGCTAAGGCTGCTGTGTTCCGCTGACTCCACAGAACATCTGTGGGGAGCAGGGTCAGGGATGGCCAGCAGGAGTGTGAGGTGGTGGAAGGACAGAGCAATTGCATGGATCATCACCTCTTTGGTCCCCTCCCAAACAAAACCTTCCTGTTTATTTCTCTGCATTTCTACTGGGCAGACATGTGACCTGAGAACCACTCTCTGTAAGGCAGGTTTTTCTCATTTCCTGGCTCCTAATTTAATAGAAATGTCTAAACTAGCTGGCTGGCTCTGCCTGAGAGAGGAAAAAAGAAATTCCAGGACCTGTCACTCCCTTTGAAAACTCATCCTCATAAAAGCTGTCATGAAGCGGGGTGGGTGGGGCAGAGCTCTGTGTACCCCAGTCCTCACCCCAGAAACCACAGGCCGTCACCTAGCCTCTTGGCTGCTTCCTGATCAAGGTGTTGAGCAGAGCTTTCCAGAGTAGAGCCTGGCTGGGGTGCTGCATGCCTTCTAGCCATCAGCTGATTTACTGCCTTCTGCTTGAGAATATTCTTTTCAACTTAATTAAGTGCCTCCTTGCCTGTTGGCAACCCTAGCATTGGGCCTTGGCTTTCTAGGTTGCAGTTTCTAAGACTTCTTATTAAAGATGTTTAAAAAACAATATCCTGGTGGAGGGCTGCCAGGAGTTTTGTGAAACTCCAGTTACCCTTGTGGGGCAGCCAATGCAGGTTTTCTCCAGTTGGAATCCATTTGGCACAAGGACTGAGTCCTAGACACACACTTGCAAAGTAGTATAACATTTGTAATTAGATGGACTACTGGGGGACGGATGTGGCTCAATGGTTGGGTGTCCGTCTCCCACATGGAGGGACCTGGGTTTGATCCCCGGGACCTCCTGGTAAAAGAAAAAAGAAAAAATACAAAAGGTGTGCAGGACACCAGGCCCTGCGCACAGGCGTGCCAGGCCCCGCCGAGCCACGCAGCAAGATGATGGCATAACAGGAGAGTGACCCAAAGGAGAGCCAAAATGAGATGTGCCGAAAAACTAGGAAATGAGGTAGCACAGGTGGCAGAATGCCTCTCTCCCACATCGGAGGTGCCCAGGATCAAATCCCAGTGAAGACAGGAGGAGAAGGATGAGAAGAGAGGCAGGAAATGGACACAGAGTTGCCCAGTGAATGGACACAGAAACAGCAAAAACGGGGAAGGGGGTTTAAAATGGATAAAAGTAAAATAAATAAATAAATCTTAAAAAAAAAAAAAAACTAAAGGGACTACTATTATGGTTCAATGCTGCTGTGGGTGGTAGAGAGCCCCAATTGCGTCCTAACTACAAATGAGTGTTGCAGAATCTGTGGATATTTGATCACTTAAAATGCCAGGTCCCAGGAAGCAGATATGTCTTTAAATGCTTAAGACAATCACATGAAGTGGTTTGAGGCTTGATACAAAGAGTAAAGTTTCATTAGCAGCCCTACATTTTAGGAGCTCGCCAAGCCCCTTTCTTCTAGGGCCATCTTCCCTTTCCAGCTTCCTTCTCATATCTCCAGTGAAAGGAAGTGCCAAGGAAAAATTGTTTACAAATCTGCTACTCTGTTGCTCAGTTTGGCGGAGACCACAAAGGCCAAGAACAGAATGAGAAATGCCAAGTACACCAACATCCCTCGTGAAGGTGGAAGACCACACTCAGGACATGGTGAGAGGTTGGCTAACTGCTTCAGCCAACATTGGGCCCACCGCACGAGCTGCCTCTGTAGGACTTGATGATGGAGGACAACGGAGGACTTTGAAGTGAGTTGTCAGAGTGCTGCACCTCCTCTCCCCATGGGGTCCTAGGTCAGGAGAGGGACTGGAAGAGAACCACTTGGAGCATTACATGTGGCCCTGGTGTAGGGAACGAGGCACCTGATTCACGTGTGCCTGAGAGGCTGTGACTGGAACTTTCCGTGCTTGGCCATAGGGCAGAGACAGGACTCTACAAGAATGGACTATAGGTCCAGAGTGGGCAGGGCGATGTCTGGGGAGGTCCCTGCGTGCTAAGGGGACTCTGCCCCAAAGGGACAAAGTGACGCTAACAGAAGGTGGGCTGTGGGCCATGAGCTGTGGGGAGAGCTGTAGGTGGCCAGAGGGAAGAGGCATTGCCCACTTTAAGGGATGTGTAGGTGAGAACTTCCTGTTGATGGGAAGGGAGGCGCCAAAGAACTCTCGGAACTCCCCCGTAACAAAGAGCTCTATCACACCCAGAAGGTCCAATAACACATCACACTGCTATCAGTCAAGTAAGAACTTCTCTGCCTCTTACTTCTCCTCCCTAATCCACTTCAGCCCTGGAAAGGCCTGGAATACAATCAGAAAGGGGAAGAGGTGAGAGAACAAAAAAGAGAGAAGGAGGCACACATCCACCACACCCCCTTCCCACTGTAAGTTTTTAGCTAAAGAAAGGCTGATCTGGCAGAGGAAAGAAATTTAAGTGAGTGATAGTTTAGAGTTTGGATATGGCCCCAGACTGGATTTATTTACTTAAGTAGAAAAATACATCATTATTCATTATTATTATTTTTAGCCTCCTCCTCCTCATCTACCTGAAAGTGAATGGGTAAATTCTTATTACCTAAGATTGATCTGAAAATCTGAAGGACTTAATTGCAATTTTGTGTAGCACTGCTAGAGACAGAGGACAAAGAGAATAGTCTAAATTTGAAGAGCTAGTGAACAGACTAATTTTGCTTTCTCTCTACACCCAAGTTTACAGTAATTATTAAACCTGTTCCCCTGAAATGCAAGAGACTTCAGAAGGTAAAATAAGTAAATGCACTATCAGTCAAAAAGCTATATTAATCATATTAGAACATAAAACATGAAGTTTTCATATACAGGCATATCTCCTTTTATTGGATTTTGCTTTATTGTGCTTCTCAAATGTTGCTTTTTTTTTAATTGAAGAAATAGAAGGTTTGTGACAATCCTGCCTTGAACAAGTCTATTGGTACCATTTTTCCAACAGTAAGTGCTTACTTCATGACTCTGTGTCAAATTTTGGTAATTCTTGCAATTTTGCAAATTTTCATTATTATTATATCTGTATGGTGATCTTTGGTGTTATTTTTGTAATTTGGAGAGGGCACCATGAACCATGCCCATATAAGATGATGAACTTAATAAATGTTGAGTGTGTTCTGACTACACCACTGGCTGGCCATTCTCCATCTCTCTCCTTCTCCTTGGGCCTCCCTATTCCCCAAGACAGTATGATATTGAAATTAGGACAGTTAGTAACCCTAAAATGGCCTCTAAGTGTTCAAGTAAAAGGGAGCGTCTTCATAAGGCTGTAGCTGCCATAGATAGTGATTCCTCTGATGGATCTGAGGAATTGAAAACCTTCTGGGAATGGCATCCATTCTAGATGCCATTAAGAGCATTTATGATTCATGGGGGGAGGTTGAAATATGCACATTAACAGGAGTCTGGAAGAAGTTGACTCCAACCCTCAGAGGATGAATTTGAAGGGTTCAAGTCTTCAGTGAAGGAAGTACCTGCAGATGTGGTGGAAATAGCAAGAGAACTAGAATTAGACGTTGAGCCTTAAGATGTGACTGCCTTGCTGAATCTTATGATGAACGTTTAATGGATAAGGAGTTGCTTCTTATGGATGAACAAAGAAAGTGGTTTCTTGAGATGGAAGCTGCTCTTGATGAAGATGCTGTGAACATATTTGAAATAGCACCAGAGGATTTAGAATATTACATAGACTTAGTTGATAAAGCAGTTGGCAGGGTTTTTGAGGACTGACTCCAATTTTAAAAGAAATTTCGTGAACAAAATGCTATCAACAGCATCTCATACTACAGAGAACTATTTCATGAAAGAAAGAGTCCACTGATGCAGTAGACGTCAGTGCTGTCTTATTTTAAGATATGGCCACAGCCACCCCAACCTTCAGCAACCCCACCCTGATCAGCCAGCAGCCATCAACATCTAGGCAAGACCCTTCGCCAGCAAACAAAACAAAACAATTTCTGAAGGCTCAAATGATGGTCAGCATTTTTTTAGCAATAAAATATTTTTCAATTACGTATTGTACATTGGTTTTTAGACATGTTGCTATTTCACATTTAATAGACTACTGCATAGTATAAACTTAACTTTTATATGCACTGGGAAACCAAAAAATTCATGTGACTTGCTGTATTGTGATATTAGCTATATTGATGTGGTCTGGAACCAAATCCACAATATCTCCGAGGTATGCCTGTATGGGTAAAACTGTTACTGCAAATGCGTGCCTCCCCTGGTGAGATCTGCAGCCTGAGGACACTCCTGAGAGTTGGCGAGTGGGTGACATATTCTAAGTGAACACGTAGGTTACTTTAGTTAGAGCCTTACAAGGTCCCCACTTATGCCTGTGTATTAGTCAGCCAAAGGAGTGCTAATGTGAAATACCAAAAATGGGTTGGTCTTTATAAAGGGTATTTATTTGGGGTAGAAGTTCACAGTTACCAGGCCATAAAGCATAAGTTTCTTCCCTCACCAAAGTCCATTGTCACGTGTTGGAGCAAGACAGCTGCCGACCTTTGCCCAGGGTTCAGGCTTCTTGGCTTCC
>JAQZBX010087086.1:0-12914 GCA_029593785.1 Cabassous unicinctus
GATTTATTTTATTTATTTAGTATATAATTTAGTAGTATAAATTGCTGTGAACACTTTGAAACACTGTTTGGCAGTGCCTTCTAATGTTTGACAAATGTATATACCCTATGACCCAGCATTTCCTCTCCTGGGTATATGCTCAGTAGATACCAAATGCCTATAAAAAATATGTTTATAGCAGCAATCTTCAAAATAGCCCAGAACTGGAACTAATCCAACTGTCAATCAAGAGTAGGATAGATAAATAAATTGTGATATTATTCATATAATGGAATACTATATAGATGTGTTTTCTCAACCTATCTGGGGTGAAGGACCAGATTTATTTTTCTAAGCTGTCAGACTGAAACTCTTGTATAATACAACTCTTGTTAATACTATTTGTCAGGTTTCTTGGAAAGTGTCTTAAGTAGCCATGCATACTTCCCTATATTCATGGCATTGTAGATCAGTAACAAACAGTGTGGATCAGCAATGGTCCACAAACTACACTTCACATAGCAGTACTCTACAGCAGTGAGTATGAACAAACTGCAACTATACACAATAACTTGAATGAATCTCACAAGCAGATACAAAGGGGTCTATACTTTATAATTCCATTCATATAAAGTTCAATGACAAAATCACTAACCTGTGGTGTTAGAAGTTTGAATTATCCTTGAGGAGCAGAACTTTGGCACTTGAAAGGCACATGATGGTATTTCTGGAGTTCTTGGTTTTGGCATTGCATGATTTGTGTGTTACTTATATGGGTGAGCTCATTTTGTGGAAATTTATCTGACTGTACATATATTATTTGGACACTTTTCTGTTTTTGTATAGTATGTTAATATTTGCATTAAAAATTATTGAGCGTAGCTCACCCTGTAGCATGCCTGCACCTGTGTCTGGGGTGTGTACTTCTTCTTTTTCTTGTTTCTTAATAAACTCTACTCCCTTGCTTGCCTTAAAAAAAAAAAATTACTGAACACCTATTAAGCCCATAGCCTCTATCCTTATGAAGTTAATAGATTAGTGGAGGAAACAAAGTATAAGCAAATAAATAAACAAATGTGAAATTACAAATTATAATTTTGTGAAAAAAATATAACATGACATAGTGATAGAGAATGATGGAGGAAGAAATCTTAGATAAGGTGGTCAAAGAAGGGACTGTTGTGAGAAGATGTTATTTAAGTTGAGACCAGAAGATGAAAAGGAATCAGCAATGCGAAGAGCAAAGGCAAACAGTCCAGAGATTTCAGTGGTGGTTTTGAGTAGAAAAACAGAGAGAATTCAGTGGACTTAAGATAAGAGAGGGCATGGCGGGCATATGGTACAACTTGGGAATTGGTGTTGTAAAAACTGGAGCAGAAGGAAATGGGACAGAAATAGGATTTTGGTGTGCAGTTATGAATAATGGAAAGACCAAATGGATAGTTTTGCAAGAGGTTTGTCAACATCAGCATGAGAAAGATTGTGAATACGTGAAAATCTCGTATAAAAGGAAGTGCATTCTCCAGTTAATTTTCAAAACCAAGGAAAATGTTTTGTCAAGAGTGAAATAATGGATGAGTTTTATGTGGGTTTCAATATGTTTCATTTAATTTTGGGGTAAGTAAAAGCCTATTTACATATGAGAGAATTTTTATTCAGGCATTTGGGAACAGATGGCTAATGGCACAGCACTCATTGAAGTCCTGACAGTCTTGGTGACTCTGGCATTCCACTGGCCCCCTTTCCCCTTTTCCCTCACCCCTTCCCACCCCCAAAATTATTTTGTTATTGTTCATTTCAGCTCTATTAGCCTTACCTTTTGTTTCCTTTCTTCTTCACCCTTCCCTCTCACCTTCAAATGTTTTATTGAACATACTAAGCACTTTTATGCACATCATCTTCTTTAATTTAATCTTTTCATTACTCTAATAACCTCATGTTTATAGAGATGTATGTGGGCAAACTGAGATTCAGAGAAGTCATATGACTTGTCTAAGATCACATCCTGGACTCCTGAATCCCAAGTGCAATCATTGCTTTTTCCATTATGCCACTAAGGCCAACATCTCTTCCAACTCTACACATGGTGGTGTTATGTTTAAAATATTATAATCTGCATTGTGAATAATGAAAGTACAGTATTGTTGGTTAGGTTTTATAAGAGACATCTTCCTAGAAGGCTATGTGAGTTATATATGTGAACATAGGATATATGTATATAAAATGTAAATACATTTCACTCTACATGGGCTTGAAATCAATTACATACTAAGAATTTTTGACAATTTTTAAAATAGTTTTTGAAGTAATTGGAGCTTTCCTGAACTATGGCATATCTGAAATCTCTATCATAATTCTCTCTAATTTCATGTGTCTTATTACTAAAATTCTGAGAAGAAAAGATATGACCTTGATGCAGACAATTAAAGAAATTATTGTAGTGGCCCAAGATATCACTAAAAATGAGGAGGTAAATTAAAACCTAAATTTTAAAATTTGCTAACATATTTTCCCATTGGGTTGATTATTTGGCACTTAGCTAACTTGTTTCCTACCATTGTCATCTTCTCTCTTTATTCCGTGTCTCTTTAATACCACTACCAATGCATAAACATCAGAAAAATCAGAGATCAAACACAGACTACTTGTTTTTAACCCTTGCTGATAGCTCTGGGGGAACTAGGAGCAAGATTTAGGGGAAGTAAGAGATTAAGAAAATGGATTAAAATGAAGTTGGTAGATAGCAGATTTTAATTCATTGCCTTTGAAAGTTAAGAAATGAGACATTCTTATAAAGGATATACAGCTAACTCCTACAATAAGTGATGTTACATATTATATCTGCTTGAATTTTTATAATGGCTAGTTAACTGGAATAATGTGCTATAGAACTTTATGGAAATGAAAAAAATCACTAGTGGAGTTGAATCTTAAGGTAAAAGGGAGGGTAATGCTTGGGTGCTAATAATGCCTCTTTGCCAGAAATGCCTTAAAAGAATGGCTAGATTAGGAACTTCTGGCACCAGCCACTTCCGGAGCTGGTTGTGGCTGTTTATATGAACAGTGACTATTCACTTAATATTGCCTAGGGAATTCTTCCTAGAATATGTTGCCTTCTATCATAGTTTTAAGAATGACTGTTTTGGGTGGTAAGTGGACCATAAGATGACTCCCAGGGATGAAGTAGTGTACCAGATTTTTTTCATTAAGGCATTCATCACCCCAATTTTTCCTCTCCTCTTTTTTATTTGCCATAGAGTGATTCTCATCAGTTCCGTGTCATGGCAGCTGTCCTTCGCCATTGTTTACTAATTGTTGGCCCAACTGAAGACAAAACAGAAGAGCTGCACAGGTAGGTAAACTCTGTTTTGATTTCTCATTAAAGGGTATCATCAGTTCTTGTAGTTTTCATGCCTCTAATTTTGCATCTTTATTATAAGCACAAGAAAATGAAAATATTAAAGTAGATCATCAGGTAACTGGTAGGTTAGAAATCATTACCATGCCCTGATGGAAAACAGATATTTCATTCTACCTCCTTTGACTTTGTTATATTGAGCTCCAACAGGGAATTTGGCATTTGTTCATTCACGAGGTAAAATCCAGAACAAGAATAATAATAATAGCATAGAGGTACTGTACTTACTATGTATGGTACTGTGCTAGTCATTACAGCAACCTTATAAGGTAGGTACTACTGTTAGGTATGAGGTACTACTATTTTTCCCTTTCAAATGATGAGGAAACTGACACTTAGAAAGATAAAGTGATTACTAAGAGATCACACAGCCCTTGTAAGTGGAAGAACTGGGATTTGAGCCCTGCCTTTAATTTCTACATTTTACTAATAGTACCATTAATTTCATGATGGGAGTATTTACCAAAAAATACATCTTAATGACAATAAACAGAATGGGAGAAAATATTTGGAAACCATGTATTTGATAAAGGTTAAATATCCAGAATGTATAAAAGACTCCTCCAGTTCAATACAAAAAAAGACAAACAGCCCAGTTAAAAAATGGGCAAAGGACTTGAATAGACATTTCTCCGAAAAAAGGATATACAAGTGGGCAATAAACACATGAAAAGCTGCTCAATATCATTAGCCATTAGGGAAATGCAATTCAAAACCACAATGAGCTACCACCTCATACATACTAGAAAGGCTGTTATTTAAAAGCGGAAAATAATAAGTGTTGGTGAGGATGCAGAGAAATAGCAATCTTAGTACATTTTTGGTGAGGATGTCAAATGGTGCAGCCACTGTGGAAAACAGTTTGGCAGTTCCTCGAAAAATTAAACTTAGAATTACCATATGACCTGACAATCCCACTTCTAGGTATATACTCAAAAGAGTTAAAAGCAGGGACTTGGACAGGTATTTGTACATCAGAGTTCATAGCAGCATTATTCACAATAGCCAAAAGGTAGAAGCAACCAAAATGTCCATTAGCAGATGAATGGATAAACAAAATGCAGTTTTTACTTCCAATGGAATATTTTTCAGCCCTAAAAAGGAATGAAATTCTGATACATGCTGAACCTTGAAGCCATCATGTTGAGTAAAATAAGTCAGATACAAAGGGACAGATATTATATGAATCTACTTATATGAAGAGTTAGAATATACAAATTAATAGAGTCAAAAAGTAGACTGCAGGTTACTAGAAGAGGAGGGAATTGGGGAGTTAATGCCTAATGGGTATAGAGTTTCTATTTTGGGGTGGTGAGAAAGTTCTGGTAATGGATGGTGATGAGAGAAGTACAACATTGTGAATGTGATTAATCCCACTACATGGTATGCTTGGGAGCAGTTGAAATGGGAAAGTTCATGATATGTGAGAGTATGTGTGTATGTTTCCACAATTAAAAAGAGAGAGAGACTAAAGAGACAATACAATAACTAAATGCTGCAATACATGATCCTGGACTGGATCTAATAATGGAAGAGAAAATGCCCAGGAGGACATTATTGGAACATAGGAAAAAATTGGAATATAGACTGTCAACTTTCTATCAGTGTTAAATTTCCTGAACATGATAACTGCACTTAAGGTGGTTACATAAGTGAATATCATGTTCTTAGGAAAAGTACAAGGAAGTACTAAGGTGTTCAAGGAGCATGATATATATATCCAACTCTCAAATGTTTAAAGATAGATATATGGATGGGAGGGAAGGAGGGAGGGAGGGAGGATATGGCATATATAGCAAAATGTTGAAAGTTGGTGGATTTGAGTATCTGGGTGGGGGGTATGTTGGGATTCTCCTTTTCTGTATAGGTTTTGTTATTATTCTGGCATCTGTCCTGTATGTTAGAAATTATTTCAGAATAAAAAATAAAGTATAATCTTATGCAATGATAATTTTTAAAAAACTGTATAAGAATTGGGTACAGTGTAAAGCATTAATATATTTAAAAAAAAAATAGTTCAAGTTTCATGGCTTGCCTGCTAGAGCTATTAATGGAATGCTATTAAAATGTATTGTTGAGAACAACTGAATAAGAATTAATACATTTTTTCTATTTCTTTTACATTTTATTATATATTAGATTTGTAGTAACAAGACTTCTAACTTCATCATAAGACTTCATGGTGCTTTATTTTTTAAAGAATACAAATAGCTTTATAAGAAATTCAAATAAATCCAAATCTACAAACAAATAATTTTGGCATGAACTCTGCTCTACAAATGAATTTAGGATAGGATTCTTCTTAATAGTAGATATTACCTTTTGCGTACTTAAAATATTTCCTGAAATATGGCTTAAATAAAACTTTGTAGAAACCCAACCAAAGTGTAAAGTGAAATATGCCCTTACTTGTGATTTTTCAGTCAACTCCATATTACTTTAGTTATGATCGGCAATTTTTTATTTGATGTTATACTGAATTTGTTCGTAGGTTATCTTTATGTAGTCTTTGCCCTGCAAGACTGCAAAAGATTTTCTTCACAATTAAAAAGTGTGATTTTTTCTGTAGCTACAGATCAAACATTGCTTTAGTTTTCTTTAAACTGTACTTTTAAAAAAAGATTAGCTTCAATAAATAATTTCCTCTAAAAAGATTTATTAAGCATTTTGACCCACTGTAATTTTTTTCGTAATCAAGAGACACTAGAAATATAGACACTAAAACTAAAAGAAAATGAGTTTATAAATGAAAATAAAAAATATTTTTAAAAAAAGAAAAAAGAAAAGAAAATGAGTTTATAAGTCCAGGAGTAAATTGAAGTTTTTGGAAATCAGATCATGAATTAAATAGCATTGTTACAAGGGTGTGAGGAGAAGGTGTTTTGACAGGAATTCCTATACATGTCACAAATCCATTGCCAAGGATTTCTCTGAAGAATGAATTTAATATTTTAGCACAGCACCCAGTATTTATCAAAAACAAGCAAAACTATATAGAGATTTTTAAGTCAAATTTTTTTTAAAGTATTAAGATTTATTTTCCTTTGTGATGGTATTTGCTTTTTTCTTTAAACTTGCTTTTCTCTTAAAAGTTGCTTTGATGAAATATCTATTAGCATCATTGTAAATAAGAAGGGGTATGCTTACAACCACAGACAATATTTATGATTATTTCTCAAAGGAAGATTGATAAGCAGATTGCTGCTGACTGACAGTTTATCTGGAATGGCCCTGCATGTCCCTTTAATCAGAATTAAAATGATAAGCATCATTTTGAAACAGTAATAACTCTAGGCCAATCCATTTAAATAAAGAGAAAACTGGGCCAACCTCAAAGGGCTATTAGAATTGTAATTCTAGTTTCTAGTGACCCTGGAAACAAATTCTGTGTGTGTTTAAGGCATAAGTCAAAACAAAAAGAGACAGGATATTTCAAAGTAACATCTCATTCCAATTTTTGCAGTTAATTTCTGTTTGGTTGGTTGTTTTTTTTTTTTTTTTTTGCTTTTTTTGTTTTTAAAGATACTCATTTGTTCTAATGAAAAATAATTAGATTGGTAAACCTAATGTTTTTAAAGAGATTCATTTGTTCTAATGAAAAATAATTAGATTGGTAAACCTAATGTATTGTGTGTGGTCATACATTATCAAACTCAGAGGGTTGTGACAATGATTAAAGAAGTTCATAAAGCAGTCCATGCCTGACACCGAGTAAGCTCTCAGCAAATGGCAGGTACTGTTGCTGCTACTTCTGTTACTATAATTATAATAAGCATATTGGCTTTAGATCCAATATTTTAGTTCTAAACCTTTTTTAAAAATTGTTTCTTAATCTTGATATTATGTGTAGGAACTTATTTCTTTGTTTACCCTGTGATCATATAGGAAAATCTTTTCTGTTAATCTAAGTTTCCGGAAGCCATATACAAGAATAACTCATTTTATTGCACTTTGCTTTATTGAGCTTCGCAGGTACTAAATTTTTACAAATTGAAGGTTTGTGGCAACCTTTTGTCAAACAAGTCCATGAGTGCCATTTTTCCAACAGCATGTGCTCACTTCATGTCTCTGTGTCGCATTTTGGTAATTCTCTCAATATTTCAAACTTTTTCATTACTATTATATCTGTGATGAGTGATCTTTGATGTTACTGTTGTAATTGTTTTGGGACACCACAAACTGCACCCATATAAGACAGTGAACTTAGTCTATAAATGTTGTGTGTGTTCTCATTGCTTTACCTACCTGCCATACCCCCATCTATTTCCCTCTCCTTGGGCCTCCCTCTTTCCTGAGACACAAAAATATTGAAATTAGGCCAACTGATAACCCTACAGTGGCCCCTGAGTGTTCTAGTGAAAGGAGGCATGTCTCTCAAAAGCTAGAAATGATTAAGCTTAGTGAGGAAGGCGTGTCAAAAGCCAAGATAGACCGAAAGCTAGGCCTCTTGCATCAAACAGTTAGCCAAGTTGTGAAAGCAAAGGAAAAGTTCATAAAGGAAATTAAAAGTGCTACCTAGTGAACTCATGAATAGTAAGAAAGCAAAGGGATATTGCTGATTCAGAGAAAGTTTTAGTGGTCTGGATAGAAATTCAACCAGCCACAACATTCCCTTAAACCAAAATCTAATCTAGAGCAAGGCCATGAAGGCCTACGTGAGGAAGCTACAGAAGAAACATTTGAAGCAGCAGAGGTTGTTTCATAAGGTTTAAGGGAAGAAGCCATCTTTTTACCATAAAAGTGTAAGATGAAACAGCAAGTGCTGATGTAGAAGCTATAGCAAGTTATCTAGAAGATCTAGCTAAAGTCATTGATAAAGGTGGCTATACTAAATGCCAGATTTTCTATATAGACGAAACAGCCTTATATTGGAAGAAGATGCCATCTAGGACTTTCATAGCTAGATGGAGAAGTCAGTGCCTGGCTTCAAAGCTTCAAAGGACAGGCTGACTTTCTTGGTAGGAGCTAATGCAGCGGGTGACTTTTAAGTTGAAGCCAATGCTCATTTACCATTCTGAAAATCCTAGGGCCCTTAAGAATGATGCTAACTCTACTCTGCCTGTGCTCTATAAATGGAACAACAAAGCCTGGATGACAGCATATCTATTGACAACATGATTTAGTGAATATTTTAAGCCCACTGTTGAGAACTACTGCTTAGGAAAAAAAGATTCCTTTCAAAATATGACTGCTCATTAACAATGCCTCTGGCCACCCAAGAACTCTGATGGAAATATACGAGATGAATCTTGTTTTCATGCCAGCTAACACAACATCCATTCTGCAGTCTATGAATCAAGGAATCATTTAGACTTTCAAGTCTTATTATTTAAGAAATATATTTTGTAAGGTTATTACTGCTATAGACAGTGATTCCTCTGAGGGATCTGGGCAAAGTAGATTGAAAACCTTCTGGAGAGGATTCATCATTCTAGAGGCCATTAAAAAAAAATCTTGCATGATACATGGGAGGTAGTCAAAATATCAACATTAACAGGAGTTTGGAAGAAGTTGATTCTAAGGCACTTGGATGACTTTGAGGGGTTCAAGACTTCAGTGGAGGAAGTAACTGCAGATGGGGTGGAAATAGCAAGAGAACTGGAATTAGAAGTGGAACCGGAAAAAGTGACTAAATGGCTACAATCTCATGATAAAACTTGAACTATGAGGAGTTCCTTCTTACGGATAAGCGAAGAAAGTGGTTTCTTGAGATAGAATCTACTCCTGGTGAAGATTCATGAACATTGTTGAAATGACAACAAAGGATTTTTAGAATGTTACATAAACTTAGTTGATAAAGCAGCAGCAGGGTTTCAGAGAATTGACTCCAATTTTGATAGAAGTTCTACTGTGGATAAAATGCTACCAAACAGCATCTCATGCTACAGAGAAATCTTTTCGTGAACAGAAAAGTCAATCAATGTGGCAGACTTCATTGTTGTCTTATTTTAAGAAGTTGTCCCAACCACCCCTGATTAATAAGCAGCTGTCAACATCAAGACAAGACCCTCCAATGACAAAAAAGATTACAACTTGCTGAAGGCTCAGATGGTTAGCATTTTTTAGTAGTAAAGTACTTTTTAATTAAGGTATATACATTGCTTTTTTAGACACAGTGCTATCACACACTTAAGTCGACTACAGTAAAGTGTAAACATAACTTTTATATGCACTGGGAAACCAAAAAAATGCATGTGACTCGCTTTATTGCAATATTCACTTTATTGCAGGGATCTGTAACCAAACCTGCAATATCTCCGAGGTATACCTGTATGTCCTATGATGCATGCGTGTCTAGGATGTGAGTGAGTGAAAAAATGATTTAGCTTTTTCTGACATGTCATCTCTGTAAGACAGTTTTTGTTTTCTAGAGAAATCAAGAGAACATGGACATAGAGATAAAAGTTCATTAGCTCACAAAGACAACAGACCTTAACCTTTATTTCTGCTATTCAACATCTTAGATGGTTTAAAAACCTTTCTGTTACATTGCATTTCTTTTGTCTATACTTGTAGTAACAGGTAGAATCTTTGTATGATCTACCTTTTTTTGCTACATTAAAGGACATTGTAATTCTGTTTATCTCTACTGTTTGCCTGAAAGTATTTTCAGCCCTTCTGTCTATAATCAATAACCATATGCCTAAACTTTTAGCCCAAGAAGGTTGCATGTGGATATAGTTTTGTTTTGTTTTGTTTTGTCTTGTTTTGAAGAAAAGGAAGGAGAAGGGGATAAGCCTTTACACTGGTGAGGAGAGGAGAGGACCAGATTTGATCTGGTTTCATTTAGGCTCTCAATCTAGTTTCTTTGATTCACTGAGTACATTGATATCTACAAAGCTTTTTTTTTTTTTTTTTCACCCAAAGACTCAGTATGTCTCTAAAAATTACTTAACTCCCTACTTTTTTGTTGTTTCTTTATTTAGACCGATTCACTTTATCTCATATATTGAAGAGGACAATTTAGTACCTAATGACACCTTATTACAATGCTAAGAATAATGTCTTACACATAGCAGATTTTTAATAATTTTTTAAAAATTGGATGATTTCAGTTCACATTTATTAATTGAGCATTTACTATGTGTTAGGCACTATGCTTAGCTCTAGGGCAACAAAGATGAATAAAATACAGTCTCTCCATTGAATGTACACTTTAGATGAATTGTATGGTATGTGACTATGTCTCAATAAAATTGCTTAAAAAAAATACATTCTCTGTCTTCCAGGGCTCACCAGCTAACTGGTGGGCGTGATAAACTTGTAACTAAATCATTCAGTTGTTTTGATGAGTGTCATGTCAGACATGAACAAGCTTATGTATGTGTACAGAGAAAAGGAGAGTTTGCTTTGTCTAGAGTAATCAGGGAGAACAGTTTTTATTTTGTTTTGTTTTTTTGCTGCCATTAAAGCTCTTAGCTCTTTAAACTGATTCTCATTATAAATAACAGTTATCTAAGTGAACAAATATTTTCTAATCTATAGCTGAGCACTGTGCTAGGTGCTCTAAGGACTCCACAGTGGATACCCTGGAAGAACATAGAATCTAAGTGGGGAGAAGAGAAATAAATATTATGAAAAGTTAAATAACGGTTCAAGACAAGAATGGGAGAGATATTATATGATAGTTTGTAGCTTCCCAGGGAATTAACTAGACAAATAATAATTGCTAATAGAATTCAATGGACAACCTCACTGTAGTTTAGCATGATGAGGAAAATCTTCCTCCTTCACTCATACTGTCCCTGATCTCCATCTTTTCCAGAGGCCTCTAGTATTCTAATGATTCCTTTTTCTCCTATGTATAAGCCCCTTTAGATTTAACCCTCTGTATCCTAAAACATTGGTTCATCATTTCAACCTCTCTCCACTCCCCTGTACCATGTCCTGCCAGTCTTCAAACACCCAAACCCATATCTGGCAGACCATCTTCCCTTTCCACTTCTATACCCAAGCTGCTGAGCCCTGTGGGAAAGTTTAATGTAACCTAACAGATGGTTCCGTCATCCCCACGTCATGCAGAGTTGTTTTTCAATCCTCTCATGTTTTTTAATCTCTTAAGAGAAAACTTTTTGCCACTTTGCATTTGTTTATGATCTGTAGCCTCACCTGGGAAATCTGATTCCCCTTGTCAGTTTCCTCTTTCATCCTCTATGTATGATTCTGCCAAACGTTTGCAACTCTTCTCAGGCCCTCTCCACCTTATTCTTAGCAGATAAGTGATTTTACTTAGAGGAGGTATAGTATTGGGGTAGCTTGGCAACATAGCGGAGGGATGGTAAGATGATGGGAGAGCGGAAAGCCTCCAAATACTTCTAGAAACGATCATTGAAGAATAGCAGCCTGACAATAGCAACTCTCTCCTCAAGACTTCAGGGAAGAAAGTCATGCTAACGCTAACTTGTCAGGCAGTTAAAATTGGGTGGTATATTCTCAACCCGGCAATATGCCAGCAACATAGATTTCTTTTGAATGAGGAAAACTACCTCTGATTATGTTCTATTAGATAAAGCCACTAAATTGCTTCTGAGGCATTGGTCTCACCCTTGGGAACCAACTACCCCTGACAACATCCCTCTTCTATTATCAAGCCAAACATTTGCACAGCACTCCCCCACCCTCACACCCCTCTCTCTCCTGCCTCTAGGGTTGCTTCCTCATTCATTTTGTAATTTAATAGATTTTTTAAAATATAAGAAACAATGAAGAAGCAAATAAAATGACCCACTATTCCACAATCCAGATGATGCTGTGTTTCAGCTGCTCTGCACATCTTTCTTTTTCTCAGATATACCCTGCTTGTTAGGTCCTTTGCACTTGCTCTCTCTTCTGCTTAGACTGCTTTTACCCAGTTCTTTAAGAGGTTGTGTCCTTCTTGTCATTCAGAACTTGGTTCAGATATCACCTTTTCAGGTAGGAGCTCCCTGACCATCCAATCTAGATTAACACACACATACACACACACACACAATTCCTGCCCCTCTGTCTTATCACCCTGTTTATACTTTCTTTATAGCATTACACTATCTGAAATAATGTGTTTCTTTTATTTTTTCACTTGAAACAATAATAAGCATTCACTGGTTGGTTAGTGGATTGGTTTGGATGGATGGATGACATTGCCAACCACTTAACAGGGTAATTGGAGAATGTCGGACAGACAATTGCTCTAACCTTTAACCTCACCCTACCCCTGCCTGTAAATTTACTTTAATCGGTACCCCTTTTTTTCTGCTCTTTGCCAGTCTCAGAAAATTGAGTGACTCACTTCCTGACGAAGGCTAATTTCCATACCATCTGAAAGACCTTACTCCAGCATTAAACTTCTCTTTTAGATGTTTCAATCTCTTCTTCGGACTTTATCCCTTCAAAATGTGAACATGCTCAGATCTATCCCATCTAGGGATAAAAATACCTTTCATCGGACCTTTATCCTCTCAGAGCTATCAGCCTAACTCTTTCCTTCCCTTTGCAGCTAACTTTCTTGATAATGTTTTCTTTTTTTTTTTTTTTTTTT
>JAQZBX010087087.1:0-12914 GCA_029593785.1 Cabassous unicinctus
TAGCTACACTAACAAAGAAAAAAAGAGAGAAGATGCAAATAAATACAATAAGAAATGAAATGGGGGAAGTTACGACTGGCCCCACAGAAATTAAAAGGCTCATAAAAGGATATTATGAGAAACTGTATGCCAACAAACTAGACAACCTAGATGAAATGGACAGATTCCTAGAAATGCACAAACAACCTACACTGGTGCTACAAGAACTACAAGAACTTAACAAAACAAACACATTTAAAGAGATTGAATCCATTGTCAAAAATCTCCCAACAAAGAAAAGTCCAGGACCAGATGTCCTCACAGGTGAATTCTACCAAACATTTCAAAAAGAATTAACATGAATCCTGTTTAAACTCTTCCAAAAAATTGAAGAGGAGGGAAGATTACCCAACACATCTTATGAAGCCAACATCACTCTAATACCAAAGCCCAATAGACACTTCAAGAAAAGAAAATTACAGACCAATCTCTCTAATGAACACAGATGCAAAAATTCTCAACAAAATATCTGCAAATTAAATCCAACAACATATCAAAAGACTCATATATCACAACCAAGTGGGATTTATTCCTGGTATGCAAGGCTGGTTCAACATAAGGAAATCAATCAACGTAATATACCACATTAATAATTTTAAGGAAAGAAAAAAAACACATGATCCACTCAATTGATGCAGAAAAGGCATTCAACAAACTCCAGCATCCTTTCTTGATAAAACACTTCAAAAGATAGGAATAGAAGGAAAATTCCTGAATATGATAAAAGGCATATATGAAAAACCCACAGCCAATATCGTACTCAATGGGGAAAATTTGAAAGCATTGCCTCTAAGATTGGGAACAAGACAAGGATGTACACTGTCATCATTGTTATTAACATTGTACTAGAAGTTCTAGCTAGAGCAATTAGACAAGAAAAAAAAAAATTAAAAGCATCCAAATAGGAAAAGAGGAAGTAAAACTCTCACTATTTGTGGACGAAATGATCCTATATTTAGAAAATTCTGAAATGTCTACAACAAAGCTACTTGAGCTAATAAATGGGGTCAGCAAAGTGGCAGGATACAAGATCAACACACAAAAATCAGTAATGTTTTTGTGCACTAGTACTGAACAATCCAAGGAGGAAAAAAATTCCATGTACAATAGTAACAAAAAGACTCAAATACCTAGAAAATCAATTTAACCAAAGAAGTACATAACCAAGAGGCAGAAAACTACAAAACAATGCTAAAAGGAATCAATGAAGACCTAAACAAATGGAAAGACATTCCGTGTTCATGGATTGGAAGACTAAATATCGTGAAGATGTCAATCTTGCCCAAACTGATTTCTAGATTCAATGTAATACCAATCAAAATCCCAACAGCTTACTTTACAGAATTAGAAAAGGCAATTACCAAATTCATTTCGAAGGGAAAGGGCACCCAAATAGCCAAAAGCATTTTTAAAAAGAAGAACGAAATGGGAGGAATTACACTGCCTGACCTTGAAAAATATTACAAAGCTACAGTGGTCAAAACAGTATGGCACTGGCATAAATATAGATACATCAATCAGTGGAATAGAACTGAGAATCCAGAAATAAATCCTCACCTATACAGTCAACTGGTTTTTGACAAACCTACCAAGTCCACGTTAATGGGACAAAACAGTCTCTTCAACAAATGGTGCTGGGAGAATTGAATATCTATAACCAAAAGAATGAAAGAGGACTCCTATCTCACCCCCTATACAAGAATCAACTCAAAATGGATCAAAGACCTAAATATAAAACCCAGGACCATAAAACTACTAGAAGAAAATGTAGGGAAATATCTTCAAGACCTTGTGGTAGGTGGTGGTTTCTTGGACTTTATACCCAAAACACACACAACAAAAGAAAAAATAGATAAATGGGACTTTTTGTACCTCACAGGACTTTATCAAAAGGGTGAAAAGGCAGCCAACTCAATGGGAGAAAATATTTAGAAATCATATGTCTGATAAGGGTTTAATATCAATGATATATAAAGAGATGTTACAACTCAACAATAAAAAGACAAATGACCTGACTTAAAAATGGTCAAAAGACTTGAATAGACATTTGTCCAAAGAAGAAAGACAAATGGCAAAAAAACACATGAAAAAATGTTCAACATCACTAATGATTAGGGAAATGCAAGTCAAAACTACAGTGAGATATCATTTCACACCTATCAGAATGGCCACTATTAAAAAGACAGAGAACTACAAGTGTTGGAGAGGATGTGGAGAGATAGGAACACTTCTTCACTGTTGGTGGGAATGTACAATGGCACAGCCACTGTGGAGGACTGTTTGGCAGTTCCTAAGGAAGTTGAATATAGACTTGCCACCTGACCTGGCAATACCACTGCTGGGTATACACTCAGAAGAACTGAGAGCAGTGACACGAACAGACATCTGCACACCGATGTTCATAGCAGTGTTATTCACGATTGCCAAAAGGTAGAAAGAACCCAGGTGTCCATCAACAGATGAATGGATAAACAAACTGTGGTGTATTCACACGATGGAATATTATGTAGTTATAAGAAGAAATGAAGTCGTAAAGCATATGACAACATGGATGAACCTCGAGGACAATTTGTTGAGTGAAGTCTTCCAGACACAAAAGGACAAAAACTGTGTGATTGCGTTACTATGAACTATATTGTGTAACGTATTGTATGATTCCATTTATATAAAATGTGAATATAGATCAACTTATAAAGATGAGATTTGATTAGTGGTTATGTGCGGCTAGGGAGGGCATGCTAAGGGGTGTGGAATTTTTCTTTTTGGAGTAATGAAATAATTCTAAAAATTTTTGTGATGATGAATGCACAACATTGTGATTATACTAAAAGCCACTCATTATATACTTTAGATAAATTGTATGGTATGTGAATATATCTCAATAAAACTACTTAGTAAATAAATAATTGTGCAAATATAGCCAGAAATAGCAGCTATGTACAGCAGGGGAAGCATAGGGAGATTGAGAGGTGAGGAATTTTCTTGTTTGTTTGTCTGTTTTTTGTTTATTATTATTATTAAAATAATGAAAATGCTTTAATAATGATTGAAGTGATGAATGCACAGCTATGTGATTATACCAAATACCATTGACTGTACACTTTGGATAAATTGTATGCTTTATCAATATCTATCAATAAAATTGCTTTGTTAAAAAAAAACAACCCACCACCAGCTCTGCTCCTTCTCAGCTGGCTAATGCGGAGCAAAGTCGTTAACCTCTCTGGAACAACTGGCACACGCAGATCAGTGTAACTCTAGGGGGTTATGTATAAACGGATTAACTTCTAACATGTGGGAAGGATAGAGGGGATCCACCAGGGGGTGCGGGAACTCGGGGCTCACAGTGGTGCTGTCCCCACACTTAGGCCAGAAGGAAGAAGGGAGAGCGATTCCTGGAGCCCAGGACCAGAGGCAGCCTCAAAAGAAGCGGTGTTCCTGGTCCGCTGCGGCCGCCTCAGGGAGGAGCCAGGAGCACACGTGCCTTGGGCCCCTCATCTCCCACCAGTTTCTGCAGAAGCTCCTCGAGGGTGGGAGTGCACCTGTGGAGTGGACAGTAACCACCTGGCGCACCCTCGAGGGTGGGGGTGCACCTGTGGAGTGGACAGTAACCACCTGGAGCAACTTCGAGGGTGAGGGTGCACCTGTGGAGCGGACAGTAACCACCTGGCACACCTTCAAGGGTGGGGGTGCACCTGTGGAGTGGACGGTACTACCTGGCGCACTGTCGGGGTTGGGGTGCACCTGTAGGAGTGGATGGTACCAACCTGGCGCACCCTCGAGGGTGAGGGTGCACCTGTGGAGTGGACGGTAGCCACCTGGCACACCCTCGAGGGTGGGGGTGCACCTGTGCAGCAGATGGTACCTACCTGGCACACCTTTGAGGGTGGGGGTACACCTGTAGGAGTGGACAGTAACCACCTGGTGCACCTTCAAGGGTGAGGGTGCAGAGTGGACGGTACCTACCTGGCGCACCCTCGAGGGTGGGGGTGCACCTGTAGGAGTGGACAGTACCTACCTGGTGCACCCTCGAGGGTGGGGGTGCACTTGTGGAGTGGACAGTACCTACCTGGTGCACCCTCGAGGGTGGGGGTGCACCTGTAGGAGTGGACGGTAACCACCTGGCGCACCCTCGAGGGTGGGGGTGTACCTGTGGAGTGGACAGTAACCACCTGGCGCACCCTCGAGGGTGGGGATGCACCTGTAGGAGTGGACAGTTACCGCCTGGCACACCCTCGAGGGTGGGGGTGCACCTGTGGAGTGGATGGTACCTACCTGGTGCACCGTCGGGGTCGGGGTGCACCTGTAGGAGTGGACGGTACCTACCTGGTGCACCCTCGAGGGTGGGGGTGCACCTGTGGAGTGGACAGTACCTACCTGGCACACCCTCGAGGGTGAGGGTGCACCTGTGGAGTGGACAGCAACCACCTGGTGCACCCTCGAGGGTGGGGGTGCACCTGTGGAGTGGACAGTAACCACCTGGCGCAACTTCGAGGGTGAGGGTGCACCTGTGGAGTGGACGGTACTACCTGGAGCACCGTCGGGGTTGGGGTGCACCTGTGCAGCGGATGGTACCTACCTGGCGCACCCTCGAGGGTGGGGGTGCACCTGTGGAGTGGACGGTACCTACCTGGTGCACCCTCGAGGGTGGGGGTGCACTTGTGGAGTGGACAGTACCTACCTGGTGCACCCTCGAGGGTGGGGGTGCACCTGTAGGAGTGGACAGCAACCACCTGGCGCACCCTCGAGGGTGAGGGTGCACCTGTGGAGTGGACCGTAACCACCTGGCTGACGGCCTCAGCTACCTCATCTGTAAACGGGCATCACAGAACCCAGCTCGCACCTCGTTGTGAAGACAAAATGACTGAACAGGTGCCAAGTGTGAAAAGCAAGCTCTCCCTGAGCGCTGGATGTTGACGTGACAGGTGAGGGACGGTTCCAGCATGGAGTGCCCACAAGGCTCGGGGCCAGGATGCAAAGGCCCCCTGGGCAGTGCTCCTCTTCTCTGTGAAGGACACAAGCCTGTGTAGAAGGAGCCAGGAGAGTGGAGAGGCCTCAGGCGGGGAAGCAGGGGCGCGCTCCCCGCGAGCTGCAGCCGGGCTGCTTGTGGACTGGGGTGAAGACCGACCCCACCACTGCCCATCGGAACCCAAGGCCAAGGCTCCCGTCTGGGCACAGCCTGGAGTGCGGAGCTTCTCTCCACCTGTGCAGCTTTCCGTCCCACGGACCGCAGGACAGACGGCAGAGCGCGGGTTAGACCTAAAGGGCATAGGCGCTCACAGGTCAGAAGGTGCCGGGGTTCGTGTGCCCGTCCTGGGGGTGGGTGGAGTGGGGGCGGAAGGCAGGAGCTTGGGGTCAGGCCTGGCAGGTGTCGCCCGTGCAGCCTGGTCCAGGCTTGCTGACCGCCCCTGGCTGAGCCAGCTCTGACGCGGACTCCTGGGGTGCATCTTGGTCATTGTTTTGGCTCTTCCGGTGGGTCCTCTCTCAACCCCTGGTGCCCACAAGGCAGGCGCCCAGCACCCTGCTGGAGCCGCTGTCTGCTGCCGGCTCCCGCCTGCCCCACAGGCCCTCCGGGCACCGACTGGGAAGTGGCTGTCCTGCAGGGGCGCGTCCTCTTCCTCTTCGTCTCCTTTCTCCTGAGCTAAATAACGTTTGCTACCAAGGACTCTGGCCGGTTCTCTGAATACTTTACCTTGCTACGTCAAAGATTAGGTGAGCTTTACTTTCATTGCTATGAGGCCCAGTGGGGCTGACCAATAGCAGAAGGTAATTTCTCTGGGGGAAATACTGTAAGTGCAAAACAACCAAGTTAAAATGAAATTCTGAGAACCTGCCCACGCAAAATGGACTTTTGAAAAATTCTCTGTACACCAATTTTCAAGGAGATTAGGAGTAGGTGTCATTTGATAGGTCTCAGTATTATTTTTGTGCCCATTTAGTTGACAATTTGTATTCACGCCACATACTAACTTTACCCAAAACCGCAAGCTGAAGTGTAAGCACCACTCAGGCAGGGTCATTCAGATCTTCACTCAGATCCACCTGATCTGAGCCGATCATCTTTCCGGCAGAGTTAATTAGAATGTGTCTAAAGTGGGTGAGATGCGAAAGGCAACTTTCCGTCACTCACGCCTTTAACAGCTGCCTGAACAGAGGAATTGCGTCCTTGATTTCACATTACGAGCATCTGATAGAGGACAAGACCGCACGGAGCCTTTAAAATTAGAACCCAACTCTGCTCCCGATAACATCAGCTGAAATACTGCGCAGAAAGTTAATAAGAGGCATGTGGGGGGAATTACAAGAGAAAACAAGGCTGGGGGTGGGTGGCGCTGCGCCCTCCTCGCTGGAACCACCCGGCCTGAGCTTTGGTGGGGCCCAGCAGACGTCCGAGCAGCACCTGCCCTCCTGACTTTCCGTGCACTGTGGTCGGCATCGGGGCACAACACCCAACCTCAGTTTTGCCACCTGTGACGTGGAAATGTGCCCTCTTTTGCGGAATGGAGTTTGTGGTTGATGTTGCTCTGATCTGGGACACTTGACAAATAAAACCATGAAAAATTGCTCTTAGGACAAACAACTTATAAGCCATCACTCAAAGAATAAAAATACCGAAAGAGTCAGAAAGAGCAAAAGGCAAGGTTAATGGCATCCGGCTCGGACCCTAAAGGACACAAAGCAGATGCCCCCAGAAGGTTTCCTCCTGCATCGACTGAGTTTGTGCTACAGGAATTAGAAGAGTAAAAGGGGGGCCTCGATGATCTGGAACATTCTCTACCCATGCCAAGTGCGGTGCTAACGCCCAGGTGCCTTTCCTGGCTTGCCCAAGGCGTTGCTCATGGCCGCAGAGTGTCAAGGGCTGCTTCCTGCTTTACGAGACGAGACGCACTTCCAACATCGCCTGCAGTGCTGTGTGGGAGGCGGGCGTGCGTCGGAGGGAAGGGAAGGAAGCTGGGCACAGCTCTCCAGGGGTAAAGCAGCAGCTCTGCGCCGCTTCTGGCTTCTGGCTGGGGCGCGGCCTGCTGCCCTCCCAGCGGCGAGCAACCCCACCGTCAGGCAGCCAGGGCGGCTCGGGGCGCCTGCGAGGATGCCGGGTCCCCCTTCCCTGAGATGCTCTCGTGCAGCGCCTCCCCCTTCTCTGCTGGAACGCGCTCAGCGTCCCCGCAGCCTCCGCCTCTGGAGAGCTGCCTCCAGCTGCGCGCTCCCGCAGCATTTTGCGCAGGCCTCGTGGCGGCCTTGCCTGCTTATCTGCCTGCGCCCCCACTGGCCTGAGCCCCACGAGTGGAGAGCAGAGCTGGTTCACGCCCCTCGTGGGAATAAGTGAGATGGGATCTTCCAGGGCAGTGAGAGCATTCGCTGCTGGTTCGCTGCGGTGAGGCAGGAGAGGATGAACCAGCGCAGGGCGGTCTCGGAGGCCACGTAGAGGAGACCGTGGAGTGACCAGTGGATTTGCTTGGGCAGCACTCTGCCTCCCGTGCCTTTTCAGGAAGTCCTCTTCGCTGGAACCCCTTAGCGTCCACCCACCTAGGCTGCCGGAAGCAGCCTCGCCGCGGCATCCTGTAGTCACAGAGCCCTAGAGACCCGCTGCTGCAGTAGAGAGAGGGACGTTCACCATGGGGACAGCGCCCAGCCAGTGCCAGTCAGTATTTACAGATGTGGCGCCAGGGGAGTAAACCGGCTGGCTGGATTAATATGGGGGAGGCGGGGTCCCTGTGGGGCCCCTGTGGGGTCCCTGTGCATTGCACGTCGCAACTGGGTGAGTGGTGTCACACCCTGAGGCCACAGCTCGCCCTCCAGCCGCTGATGACCCGGTCCCATCCGGCGGCAACCCAGAGCACCACTTCGTCCTGCTTCTGTTGTCCTGCGCGGCGGCACGGCCCTGGCAAGCCTGTGCCATGCAGTCTCTGTTTCCTGCTACCGAGAAGTGTCCACGGCTTTCAGCTGAATCTGAGGCTGTGCCGTAGAATCTGCCCTTCAAAGAAATCACACCGTCCACATTCGTGTGGGGAGGATAGGGCAGCACTTGCCTGTTAGAAACCGGCTCTGGGGAGGCGTGAACTCGGGAAGCCAGGTGTGACCTCGTGCCAGCTGCCGAAGGCTCTCACTCGCTCTCCTCCCAGACAGGCTGGCAGGAACTGCAGATCAAGGGCTCCAGGAGATTGCGCTCAGGCATGTCTCACAGGAGTCGAAGCCCCAGGGCTCTTAAGAGCACCAGAGGACGACACAGACGGTGGGAGAGCCGGGACGAGAAGCCCACTGCTGCCCATTCAGGAGGCTGTTTCCTCTGCACAAACCCCATACATGCCCCAGCAAAGGGGAATCGTGTGTGTGCACGTGTGTGTGCATGGGTGTGCGTGTGAGTGTGTGCATGGGTGTGTGAGCTGTGCATGTGGGTGTGTGCGTGCATGTGTGTACACATGAGTGTGTGCACGTGTACATGTGAGTGTGTGCGCGTGTGCACGTGAGTTCGCGTGTCATGTGTGTGCATGTGTACGTGTGTGTACGTGTGTGAGTATGTGCACGTGAGTGTGTCCCAGGAGAGAGAAGGGGAAGGAAAGCAGGCAGCCCGTGAGGACCTCAGTGCTGCTTGGAGGAGAACGCTCAGGACGTCAGACAAGCCGGGTCCTATTTCCAGAGCTCACCAGCTTCCTCGGTGACCACAGTGAACTCCACTGCCCCGTACGATGACGGTGACGTGTCTCCTCCTTAACTAGGACTTCTCTTATCCCCCAGGACATTGTCCCTTGGTCATTGCGTTCATTGGTTTTAAGGCTAAGAATTAGATGAAGCACAGACACGCCTTCTTTCCAAGCAGCCACGACACATCTTGGCAGAAATAAGACCAATTCCGCCAAGTTGGCAGGTTGAGGGGTGGCTGATGAGAAGGGCGTGGAAACGGGCTGGGCCGTGGGGCATGCTGGAGGGTGTAAAAGCACCACTGGAAGCTTTCGATTTATTTTGAATCAAGAAAATGGAAGTGGAATATTTTGTGGAGGAAAGAAATCATAAGTGGTGTTGTGAGGTTTGTAATGGCATGACGCCTCACTCTACCCCCTCGTGTAAAATCCCGTGAGCTTGACGAAAGCGGCTGCAGAACAGCATTGCTGAGCTTCCCAGGGACCAAGGCCGCTCTAGAGACAGGCTGCCGCCAAACGCAGTGGCGCAGGCGCTCTCACACGGGGAACTGGGCGCCTCGGTGTCGGTCAGCGGAGCTGTGAAGGGCTTCGATGGCGAGGCTCGTTTGTAGGTGGAAATCTGGCCGGCAGCAGCAGGCAGGAGATGCCTGCCAGGCGCCTGCCCTGCAGCTCTTACCAGCCGAGTCTCCGCTCGTACCTGGGTGCTGTCAAAAGCCCACAGAGGTGCCCAAGCACATCGGGGATTCTGACGCAGCTGGTCTGGGGTGGAGCCTGGCCATGGCGTCTCTAGATCTCTTAGGACAAGTCTAACGTGCAGCCAGGCTGGAGAGCCACAGACTGAACGGTCACTTCCACCCACGACAAGCCAGCGTCCGTGGTGGAGGGAGGCGCCCACCTGCCCTGAGCCCGGCTGGCCGGGGAGGGCAGGCCTGCGGCCACTTGCAGCCCACCCCTCCTTCCCCCTGCCTCAGGCCCACTCTCCCCGTGGTCCTGTGCCGTTCGCTGGCTCCTGAGAGCCACCTGTGTCCCCCAGGTCCTTTCTGGAGCAGCCGTGTGCCTTTCTTTCCCTCTCCCAGGACGGATTCGCCTCCCCCTGCAGGCTGCTAACTTGGGTTAACACTGAAGACGCTAATGGCTGAACTGCCGTGAAAGCTTCTCGTGTAACCCTCCTAGACGGCCAGGTCCGCAGAAAAACGGCACATGGTAGGTGTTCAGTGAGTGTTCGTGGGATTAACTAATGAATAAACAAATGGCATTTCCCTTTGTATAGCAGCCTTGTTTCCTTAACTCAGAATAAACGTCTCCCGTCTGCAGGGACCTCGAGCAGGGCCGGGTGAAGGGCATGACCACGGGCCACTCTGCCCGGCGCTGGGCCTGCTGGCACTGCCACTCCTGCTTGCTGCAGCACACGGCGCTGCCCCCACCTCGTGGTCGTTGCTGTCATCGAGGCTCCTGCTGATTCCTGGGCTATTTCTGTTACTAAAACTCAGTCCACCATTTGGGTTGCAGCGAGGAGGAGGAAGGTTTGAAGTCAGCTGGCTCTCCAGCAGCAATGCTGGGGTTTTGAAGGCTCAGGGCACGTCCTTGACCCTAGAAACTAGCAGGGACCAGCAGGCCAAAGGCAGGGGGTCTCAACAGCAGGGAGGCGCCCTGGTGGCACGCAGGGGACGGGAGGCAGAGAGGTGGCCTCCAGCTGGAGCTGGGCTCTCTGGGGGGCTCAGAAGACCGTCGGGCGAGGGCCAGGAGGGCTGTACACGAGGGGCCGTGCCGCCCAACCTCCTGGACCGAGACTACAGCCAAGCCCGGGGCTCAGGGTAAGGCGTGTCAGGGCCAAGACCAGAAACCAGCTCCCCGAGCCCGTGCCGCGTCGTGTGGGGCTGAGCGCGTCCCCCGCACTCGCGCTGGGCAGAAACTGGGTGCCAGGAGCCAAGGGGAGGGGCTCTGTCTACACACCCGAGCTTCACCCTCGTCTCTGCCTGACCAGAAGTCTCAAAAAGGTACGGCCGGGGTATCCCGAACCCATTCTCCCCGTGGCAGAAGAGGGCGTAGAGCCCCTTCTGAGGCTCGGTGGGACAGCGCCTGTGACGGCCAGGGCTCCCCAGAGGCCCTCGGTGGGGTGTCGAGCCTCATTTAAAGGCCGGTGTCTCAACTCTCAGTTATTCTTGGGGTAAAATGATCAGACCACCCAAATCGCAGATACTTGAAATATCGTTCCCATTTAGCGTTAGCATATACCGTCAGAAACACACCATATTTCTCCTATTCCTTCGGAACCGGCTCTCAGCCTGGGAGCCCGGAGCCCGGCAGCTCTGAGGAGCCGAGGGGCAGCTGTGCTTTCACACACCTTCTCTCAGAAGCTCAGCTCTGGAGACGGGAATGGAAGCAGCAGATGTTCTCGAGTCTCAGCAACACTCCAAGGTCACGTGGTCACGGGGAAGAATCCGTGACTCTGACACGCGACTGGCTTCCACCTCCCTGGAAACAAACCCTCGTCACCTAGACCGCGGCGTCATAAACCAAACGCCCTTTTCCCGTGTCCCCAGTGACTGGAGAAGGGCGTGGCCTAGGCGTGTCCGTAAGAAAGGACAGCTTTCCTTCAAGGTCTGCATTTCACCTCCCGAGGCCGCTGGAGATAAGCAGGCAGTGCACCCCACGCAGCGCTTCCCGGCGCCTCGCCTCGTCGGCTCACCCTGCAGACTCGGCCGAGTCGGCGGACTTCAACCAGAAGAGCCTGGCCAGGAAAGCCTGGGAGGCCGAACACCTCACTCAGGCCCAGGACAGCGCCCACAGCCTGTCGGGACCAGGCCTCCAAGCGACCTGATGCTTCTTCGCGGTTGCTTCCGTTTGCAAGAGGATAAGGGAACTCATGAGACTTCACGGTTTCTCTATTATCTATGATGGAGAAATTGTGGGTTCTTAAGAGAGCCGGGGCCCTGGTCAAGCTCACATTTAGTGTCCTGTGGCAGCCTTCTCACGATTTCTCAAATGCCCTTTCACCAGGGAGCTCCTTTGCTCAGAAACCTCGCCGTGTCCTCTCCACCTACGTGTCACAGTTGGACAGAGCTTCCATTCTGCAGCCCAGGTCCTGCCTGGGAGGCGTCCCAGACCCGTCTTTCCTCTACTGTTGCACTCTCAGGATATACTTCCTTACGCCTGTCTCCACTCCTGGACTGTGCGTTCACCGAGGAAAGAGACCATGCCTTAGCCTTATTCATTTCCCCAACCTCCAGCCTGCGCCAGCCCAGAGCAGGCACTGAGGTGGGAGGGTCCTTGTTCTCAGGAAGCGTACGAGGGTGCGGTAAGTGTTGGAGGACGTGATGTGTGCAGCCTACTCGCAAAGGTTTAGACGATGATGGATGGACGGACGGACAGATACATAGACAGAAGATAGATGATAGATATAGATAGATAGAATAGATGGATAGATGATAAATGATAGAAATAGATGGATGGATGGATTGTAGATAGATGACATAATAGATGATAGATAGGTAGATAGGTAGATTATAGATAGAGATAGATGATAGATGAGATAGATGATAGAGATAGATATGATAGATATAAATAGATATAGATGATGATAGATGGTACATAGAGACAGAAGACAGATACTTAAATGATAGAATATTATAAAAATGTGGCAAAATGCTCAATGTTAGTAAATCTGGGTATCTGGATGGGGGAATACGTTGTAGTTCTTTGTATCATTTTGTAAACTTCCCTGTAAGTTTGAAGTTGTTTCAAAATAAAAGGTAAGGGGTGTGTGTGTGTGTGTGTGTTAGAGCCCAGTGAGCTGAATGGAATGGATCGGGGGCACATCACTCCATCACTCCTTCAAAGCCCACCACGGGGAAGTGATGTGGCTCAAGCGACTGAGCTCCTGCCTACCACATGGGAGACCCTGGGTTTGGTTCCCGGTGCCTCCTGGAGAAGGCAAGCTGGCATGACGGGCAGGCGCGGCGAGCTGATGCAACAAGGTGACACAACAAGGGGACACAGAGAGGAAAGACAATGAGAGACACAACAAAGCAGGGAGCTGAGGTGATTCAAGCGATTGAGCGCCTCTCTCCCATGTGGGAGGTCCCGGGTTCAGTTCCTGGTGCCTCCTAAAGAGAAGACGAGCAGACACAGAGAGCACATGACAAACGGACATAGATAGCAGATAGCGAGTGCAAACAACGGGGTGGGGGCGTGATAAATAAATAAAGTAAATCTTTGGGAAAAAAAAAAAGCCCACCG
>JAQZBX010087088.1:0-12914 GCA_029593785.1 Cabassous unicinctus
CTGCCCCCCCCCCCATTTTTGCTGTTTTTGTGTCCATTCACTGGGCAATTCTCTGTGTCTGTTTCCTGCCCTCTCTTCCCATCCTTCTTCTCCTGCCTTCACGGGGATTCGATCCTGGGAACCTCTGATGTGGGAGAGAGGCATTCTGCCATCTGCACCACCTTAGTTCCTGGTTTTTCAGCGTGGCTCGTCTTGGCTCTCCCACATGTCACTCTCCTGTTATGTCATCATCTTGCTGCCTGGCTCAGTGGGGCCTGGCATGCCTGCGCGTGTGGCCTGGGGGCTCACCCACTCACGGGGCCTGGCAGCCAGTGTTCCTTCTATATTTTTCTTTATTTTACTAGGAGGTCCCAGGGATTGAACCCTTTTCCTTCCATATGGGAGATGGACGCCCAACCATTTGAGCCATATCTGCCCCTCAGCCATCTTTTTTTTATATGTGTTTCTGTTTAAAGAAGTCTTATATCTTTTTCTTCCTCCTTAAATTTAGATATAATGATTCACCAGCCTTTTAGAGACTGCCTCCAATTAACGCCATCTATAAACCAAATTGTAGCCTTCAAAACATTTTAAAGTAATATTTAAACAAAGGCTCTGATCATAAATTTAAGCAAGTTTAATCCTAAATCTTATTGGGGACTGGTAATTAGGGCTCATTAATGAGGTGTTGGTTCAATAACATTGAACTCACAGCCAACAGCACTTTAACTCATGCCTGAAAGAAGCTTATCTGACACACTCCACAAGACACATCACAGCCTTCTTGCACTTAGGAATACTAGTCACTTCAGCACAATGCTCGGGGGCCATTTTAACAGTGAAATTGTCAACAAAAACACAAAAATGTGAAAAACATGGCAATAAATGTACCACAAAGAGGACATTTTTACAGTATGAGAGCTGAAACAATAAATCAAAGCATTGCTTGCTGGGCCTCAGCCAGAGCGTGCATGGAGCAGCTCAAATTTTTCACGGCTCTATGCATGTCCGCAAGTGATAGCAAAGGTGTAGCAAATCCGGACTCCGTGAATAATGAGGATTGAAGGTGTGTGCCTGTCGCTCCAGGAGGCACCATTTACATGGACTCCAAGTGGACTAGTACCCCTGGAATTGCACAATATGCCCACCCTGCCCCCTGTAGTATCACAGGTCTACTACCTCAGCCCCCTCATCTCCGAGGGTCCCTCACAACACAGCTCTAGAAACCTGCTTCCTTCGAATCCAGGACTGATATTTAAGGCAGATAGTAGGATATCTGCTGCCTTTCCCTCCCCCTGCCCCCACAGGGACCCCCAAACCCTTTCCTTCATTGTCCTTTGGTCAGGGACTCTAGACCAATAGACTCCAGGGGGTTCCAAAACAAGCAGATAAGGGGAAATGCCTCCTTGCCATGCTCAGATATGGGATGTTTTCCTGTATTCCAGTCTAGTCTAGAAATACTATAATTTTTTGAATGAAACAAATCCTGTCCCAATCAGGTATAGATACAATAGTATGAGGGAAATAAGACTCTGAAGGACTTTGGAGAGTAGAGGACTGGTGAACTCCTACCTTATACACACTCTATACATTCCACCATATATATAGTATCAACATTTAGATTTATATAAAAATAAATTAATGCAAATATTCTTCCTGTCCTCATTTTGTGATAATCAGGGTAGGATAACCATTCGCTGTATTAGAAACAAAGCATGTGTCCCTAGACCTAGTTTTTCTCCCTAGTTCTGTTTTTTTAGAATGCTGGTGATAAACTAAGCCTGATTTATTATATGAATGCTGGTGATAAACTAAGCCTGATTTATTATATGACCATCCTGTATAGGAAAAGACTGCAACTTTGGTTATCTTTGGTCAACCTTAAGAGATATAGCAGGGGGACGGATGTGGCTCAGGTGGTTGGGCGTCCGTCTCCCTTATGGAGGGACCTGGGTTCAATCCCTGGGACCTCCCAGTAAAAATAAAAAAAGAAAAATATAAAATGCATGTGGGCCACCAGGCCCCATGAGCAGGTGAGCCGTCAGGCCCCGTGTGCAGGTACGCCGCCAGTCCCCACGAGCCACGCAGCAAGATGATGACGTAACAGGAGAGCGGCACAGGGAAAGCCAAGACGAGACACAACAAAAAACCAGGAACTAAGGTGGTGCAGGCAGTAGGATGCCTCTCTCCCACATTGGAGGTTCCGAGGATCGAATCCCAGTGAAGACAGGAGGAGAAGGATGAGAAGAGAGGGCAGGAAATGGACACAGAGAGTTGCCCAGCAAAGGGACAAAGAAACAACAAAAACGGGGGGAGGGGGTTTAAAATGGATAAAAGTAAATAAATAAATAAATCCTTAAAAAAATGTATAGGCGAGGAAGATATGGACTATAGTTAATAGTGATACTTTGACAATGCTCTTTCATGATTTGTTAACAAATGTTTCACAATGCAGGGTGTTTGTGGGGGGGTGATGTGTGGGAGCCCTGCATGATGTTATGCATGTTTGTTTTGTAAGTTCACGATGTTTACTGAATGCTTATAGTTTATGAAAAATAAAATAAATTATACATAATAATTCACTCATTGCTAAAGAATTCTTGGCTTTGCAAATGGATTAATAAGATTCCAGTGCATTTTTTGAGAGTGAGTTCATATTATTTACAAATTGTTTATAGGAATACATCTATTACATAAATTGAGTACACATGCATTCTCTTGTCAATGTCCTAGAACATAACCTATTAAAAAATTTTTAATCCGTGGAATAGCAGTTTATCTTATTATTCCCCTTTTAGTGACAGAACTTTTTTCACATGTAACATGATAATCTGATAAAAAATTTAAAAAAAGACTGTTGCTAACACAACTCAAGATCTTTGCTAGTTAGGCTCAGCAACATTACAAACTTCTTTTTCCAAACAGGAAATAACTTTAATTACTTAAGCAGATTGAAAAAATGCTTATATTAGTAAATCTAGGCTAGTTATTCATGCTGCAGTAATGAATAACTCCTGAAATCTCAGTGGTGTTACACAATGAAGGTCCATTTCTCACTTGTGTGACAACTGTTCCAGGTCTGGTCACTTTCCTACATGGTTCTCCTCTAAAAAGTGACTCAGGGAGTGTTTTAGTTTGCTAAAGGCTGCTAATGCAAAATACCAGAAATGGGTTGGCTTTTATAATGGGTATTTATTAGGGTAAAATCTTACAGTTCCAAGGCTGTGAAAATGTCCAAATCAAGGCATCATCAGAGATGCTGTCTCACCACTGCTGGCCATCCTGGACTCTGGTCTCTGCCTTCCCCTCCAGGCACACTTCATCCCCAAGCTCAGCCGTGGGTGATCCAGCACATGGATCATTTCTCCCCAGGCCTCCTTTCCTCAGCTTCGGGCTACTCTATTGATTCTAGCCTCTGGCCTCTCGCTCAGCCTCTTGGGGTTTCTCTGTCTTTGGTAGCTGTAGGTGATCCTGGAGTCCTCTCCCACGTGGCAGGGTAAAATGGCAGCTCCCTTTCTCTGTGTGTCTTTGCTTTCAGTCCTCTCTTTATATGAGACTTTAGCAAGTGGGCCAAGACCTACCCTGGATCACATCTCACTGAAGTAATCCAATCAAAGCCTCCCTCCCAACTGAATTCATTCCAATGAAAGGGTCCCACACCCACAGAAATGGATTAACTCCAAGAACAAGATTTTGGGGAGTCACAAAAAACTTCAAACTGTCACGGGGACCACGCTCTTTCCATTGTGTGACTCAACTCAGAGTCCTTTGCTTTTAGACAGGCAGGAGATAGAGGAGAGAGAGAGACCTGGAAGAGAGAATGAATATAGAGAACACACTTGCTCTTAATTGCCTCAGACTGAAGGAGACACATGACTTTCACCCACATTCCCTTAGTAAGAGTTGGTTGCTTGAAAGCACCTCAATGCATGGGGGATGGGAAATATAAAGGAGCACAATATTGTTTAATACTAACAGATTCTGACAATATGCTCATCATAAAGATGAACAAATAAAAAGTACATAAGGTAGAAAATGAAAGGGTTGCTTTATTCTCACCCCTCATAAATAAATGCTGCTAACATTTTGGTTCATTCATTCAATGAACGAATCTTCATTAATCTCCCTCCATATGCTTGGCTCTGTCCTAGATGCTGGATATGCTGGATGTGGCTCCTGATCTCAGGTGGCTTCCAGTGTGTGTGTGTGTGTGTGTCTCCTCCTAGGTTTGTAACCTGCCTCCAACACACATGGCTGTGTGATTAATGAACTCCCAGAGACTTAGTTTTCTCCTTTGCAAAATGGGTATTATAATAGTACCTTATACTATTATGTAAGTTATAGGGTTGTTGCAGGGATTAAATTAGATAATATAGGTAAATAAGAAAAGTGTCTGGCATATAACAAGCACACAATAAAAATCTGCTATTGTTCCTATATGCACAATATAGATAGTTGCTTTTATATAAATAGTTTAATACTATTTATCTACTACTGCTCTATGGGCTACTTTTTTTTTAAGATTTATTTTATTTATTTATTTCTCCACTCCCACCCCCACCCCACCTTCAATTGCACTTGCTGTCTGCTCTCTGTCTGCTCATCTTCTTTTTCTAGGAGGCACTGGGAACCAAACCCAGGACCTACCACGTGGGAATGAGGTGCCCAATCACTTGAGCCACATCCGCTCCCTGCTTGTTGTGTCTTTCATTGTGTTTTCTTGTTGTGTCTCCTCATTGTGTCATCTCATTGCATCATCTTGTTGCATCAGCTTGCTGTCTAACTCATCTTCTGTAGGAAGCAACAGGAACCAAACCCAGGACCTCCCATATGGTAGGTGGGCGCCCAACTGCTTGAGCCACATCTGCTTCTTTATGGGCTACTTCTTGAACATGATCAGTGAAGAGGCTCTATTTCCATTTCAAAACATAGAAGATGTAGTTCCTTAATTTAACTGTTTATGGTATTTCATTGTCTGGATTTATCTTAATATATTTAGTCTAGAGATTCTTTAACCTGGGGTTCATGAATGGGTTTCATAGGGGTCTATGAACCCTCTAAAATTGTGTGCTGATTTTTTACTGTATGCATTTTTATGGAGAGTGGTTCCAAAATTTAATTATATTCTGAAAGAATTATAATGCTAAAGGAGAACCATGATTTAAATTGACCATTCCTTGACCAGTAATTTCACCTTTTTGTGCTCCAGTCTTTGTGGTTAGTGAAATCACTCCTCTCCCTTTCCTAAAGATGTGAAGACTTTCTAGAAAGCACAGACAAAAACAAAAGCGCAGAACCAAAACCAATGGTATTATTGGGTTTGAACTAATTTCCTAATAATTTCCACCCTCTTAGATGTTCTTGAGTTTATCTAAACTACCCCCAAACACTTTCCTGCCCCAGGCTTTACAAATCTTAATTTCTGTACTTTTCTGCATAAGACTTACTTCTTTTTCTCTGTAGTCCGAGTCTTTGTCAAGACGTCCCCCTTTATCTCCATTCTGAAGCAGCCCTCTTGAGAAGATACTATGCTTCATTAAACATGTGAAGCATCCTCTTAAGTGTGCTTTCCACCCTACAGTTAATGCTGCTACCTATACAGTCTAAATTTGTGATTTGAAAAAAAAATGTGCTGTTTGAATACCAGTGATTTTAATATTAAGCTGCCACAGATAAGGTATTTAAGGGGAAATGTGCCTGCCCACTTTGATTCCTGGGGATTTCAGTTCTGACATTCACAACAGAGGCACAAGGACCATGTATGATCATCGACAAATCACTTCACTTCTCTGGGATCATTTTCCTCATCTAAAATTGGGAGACAGTTTAAGGGGTTTCCAAATGTAATTCCTTAGAACCCCCAGCTGCTGAAGAGAGGCTTCAGGAATCTCCTTGTGGACGTAGGGTTCTGTCTGTTTCATATCCTGAGGCCTTCTGATATCCACCAAGTAGTTGAATGATCCCTTGTACTTCTGTGCCCCACAAACTACAAGCTTAAGTTATGTCTCTCAGGGCTGTCTGTTGGCATATATAGAGGTAAAAAGGAAAATGGAAGAAAATGGTGGTGTGGGAGAAGCCACAGGGAGAGAGAGCAGGGAAGACTGAGAAAAGGAAGAAGCAGGCTGGCCAGCCTAGTCATGTGACCAGTGCACAGGGCTGTCTCTTTATACGGACCCCAAAGGGAGCATCAGGATCAGGGCCTTGTCTCTCCAGAAAGCTGTCAACTCAGTGAAGATCCTGTCCCTGGAGAGCAGCTAATGCTGTGCCCAGTTTCTAAGTGGCAGCACTGTGTGTTAGACACATCTGTATTGTCATGGAAAGAGGAGTTTAGACCATTGGTGTGCCACCAACTAACTGTGTGTAACTCTATTATGGTCAGTTTCTTTACCCAAAAACTGAGGTGGTAGGACTAGTTGATCTCATGAAGTCCTTTCAAGCTTGAAAATGACATGATTTTTATGAACACTTATGTATATAACCAGGTATTCCAGCTTCTTTGTTGCTAAGTAATAAAACCACCCCAAAATATAATGACATCAAATTACAGCCATTTTATTTTGCTCACATATTCTGCAAAACAGTAATTTACACAAGGCATGATTGGGGTGGCCTGTGTCCCATAGTTCTGGGACCTCAGTTGGGATCATTTGAACAGCTGGGGTTACCTCAAACACCTAGGAACTAGAATCATCTGGAAGCTGCCTCACTCGCCTGTCTGGTACCTGAGATAGGTTGACTTGAAGTCTCAGGTCAGTAGACTCTGTCAATCAGAGCACCTACTTAGGTCTCTCCATGTGGCTTGGGCAGCTTCAAACAGCATGACAGTTGGGTTCCAAGAAGAACGTCTCAAGATTGAGAATCCAGATAGCTAGAATTCCAAAACAAGAATAAGCTACATGGCCTTTTCACACCCAGCCATAGAAGGGACAGTGTGACACTTCTTCCATAGTTTATTGGTCACAAGCAAATCACTAAGGCTAGACTAAATTCAAGAGGAGGGGAGTTAGACTCCAGATCTTGATGGGGGAGTGGCAAGTTCACATTGCAGAAGAGCCAACAAAGATGTTGCTGCCATCTTTGGAGAAGTACAATCTGCCACAGTCTGCCTTCTGCCAACAATTTCCATTCCTCTCACATACAAAATACATTCACCTCCTCCCTCAAGATCCCCAAGTCTCACCCCATTAATGCATCAGCTCAAAGTCTAGGATTTTACCCTCTAAATCAGGTCCAGATGCTGATGAGCTTTCTCAGTTATGTTCTCAGATACAACCCCTTTAGTACAGTGTCTCTCAATCTGAAGCCCCATGAACTAAAGACACAAGTGGTGTCCTAAGATGCTTAAAAGACCTTTTATCTGTCTGAAACGGTTCATGCGGCACCATCTTAAATCTTTTTGAGATTTTAAAAAGTATTTAGAGTCACACCATTGGCTTCATCTTTATTCTGAGACTATGTCTTCCTGATAATGCCCTGGATTTGTCCTTTGCCATGAAGACCTTACTTTATTTTTTAAGATTTATTTATTTATTTCCCACCCCCCTTGTTTTGTGCTCACTGTCTGTTCTTCTGTGTCTGTTCTTCTTTGTCTGCTTGTCTTCTCCTTTTGGCGGCACCGGGAATTGATCCTGGGACCTTCTGGAGTGGGAGAGAGATGCTCAATCTCTTGTGCTACCTCAGTTCCCTGGTCAGCTGTGTCTCTTATTGCCTCTCCTCTGTGTCTCTTTTTGTTGCATCATCTTGCTGTGTCAGCTCTCTGCTCAGGCCAGCACTCCATGTGGGCCAGCGCTCCTGCATGGGCCAGTGCTCCTGCATGGGCCAGCACTCCTGCACAGGCCAACATTCCATGTGGGCCAGCTCTCCGCTCGGGCCAGCTCACTGCATGGCCCTGCTTGCCTTTCACCAGGAGGCCCCGGGAATCGAATCCTGGACGTCCTATATGGTAGACAGGAGTCCAATCACTTGAGCCACATCCGTTTCCCAGCCCTTACTTTTATTTATTTATTTTTTTTACAATATTTTCCCATTTTTATTTGAAATTTTCCAAAATTTACAATTACTCTATGCTCACCACCTAAAAGCCTTTCTTACTTTGAAAATACTGTGCTGAGTGGAAGAATTGACTGAGCCCTCTCTGTTTCCTCTAAATTTTGCTTGAAAACTAAACTGTTCATCTCTCTCCAGTTGTATTTTATCACAAGCAGCTAAAAGAAACCAGTTGGCACTTTCAACTGTCTGCCTGGGAATTTCCTTAGCCAAATCTACTTAGGTATATTTTATATTTTCCACCTTACTGCAGATAATAGTGTTGCCAAACTTTTGGCTACAGCCTAGCAAGGTTACCTTTTTCCACCCTCCAATAATAATTTTCTCTCTGTCTCTCCAGCTTTCACTAACCCACTTCTCAAGGCCATCTGAGCTTCTGCCTGCTGCTCAATCAAAAGGCAGCAGCTTGTGGTTTGGGCTTTGTAATGACAGGACCCACTTCCAGAAACCAAATTCTGTTCTGATTATCTATTGCTGCTTAACAAACCATTCCCAAAATTATTGGTATAGAAAAATAGTCATTTTATTATGCCCATGGATTATGTGGGTCAGGAGTTGAAAGAGGGCAGAGAAAGGACGACTTATTTCTGCTCCACAGTGTGTGGGGTCTCAGCTGGGAAAACTTGAATGGCCAGGGGTGTGAATCACCTGAAGGCTGCCTCAGTCTCAGGTCTGACACCTGACTGGGGTGACTGGAAGACCCAGCTCAGCTGGAGCTGGCCCCCAGAAAACCTGCTACATGGCCTCTCCCTGGGGCTTGGGCTTTTCACCACATGTGGGTTCTGTGGGGGCATATCCTGAGAGGACCTATGCAGGGAGGCTTCTAAGGAAAAACGGTGGAAGCTGCACGGCCTTTCCTGACCTAGCCTCAGAAGTCACATCCTGTTGGTTACAAGCAAGTCACTAAAGCTAGACTAGTCTCAAGGGGAGGGGAATTAGACTCTACCCCTGAATGCGACAGTGGCAAAATCCTTCTGTAGGAGAGTGTGTGGGATGGGAGATATGTTTGCGGCCATCTTTGGTAACTACAATTTGTCATTTCAGGTCATCCTCTTCCTGACATCCATTCTACTCATTCGTTCATATACTACTTATTTTCACCCTGCCTGCTTTCAGAAATAATTTGAGGAAACCCAGTTGCAGGCAAAAGATGGATTGGTGTTGGAAACAGGACAAGTAAGGTGGTTGATCTCAGGTGATAATTTATTCATTCCATAAGTATTTTTTGAGCATGAACAATATGCCATGCACTGTGATTTGCACAGGAGATACTAGGTAAGCAAAATTAACACAGGTCCTGGTCTCATGAAGCTTAACCCCAACTGGTTAAGCAGACATTTTAAAATAATGGCACAAATATGTAACCACAAAGGCTCACAAGTTTTAGGTGGCAATGGCTAGGGAGCGAAGGGAGGTGTGACATGGGAGCCTGGTCTAATCCAGGGCTTAGAGAAAGCTTTGCTGAAAAAGCGACATTTAAGCTAACAACTCAAGGTTGAGTAAAAATCAGGTAACCTAGGGTGTTGGAAAGCCACTGGCAGTATACAGATATATTGTTTTCATTATTATGTATTAATTTTTACCATTTTGTGAAATTTATGAGAGGTGGAATTGGTTTTCCATTTTTGTTCATATATAAAGTTTCCTTGTGAAATAAATGTATTTAAATCAAACAGAGCTGTGTCAGTTTAAAGAAAGCTGGTAAGTAAAATAATAGGGTAGGTGATACACAATAAAGGCAACCATCATGAAGATGGTATGTGGATACCTGAAGCTTAGTAAATCCTGGACTGGGGGGAGGAGTGAGGGGACAGAGGGAAGGAGTCTTGGGCAGTGTTTTAGTTTCCTAGGCTGCTCAAAGCAGATATCATGAAAATAGGGGCTTTTAACAATGGGAATTTACTAGCTTACGGTTTGAGGCCCTGACAATGTCCAAATCAAGGCATCATCAAGGTGATGCTTTCTTCCTAAAGACCAGCAGCTGGTGGTCCTTGGGTCCTCTGCCACAAGGCAAGCACAGGGTGGCATCTGCTGGTCTCTCCCTTCTCTTCCAAGTTTTGTTGCTTTCAGCTTCTTGCTTCCATGGCGCTCTCTCTCTCTCTCTCTCTCTCTCTCTCTCTTTGTATTCATCCCTTTTATGAAGGACTCCAGTAAGAAGATTAAGACCCACCCTGGGCCATGCCTTAGCTGAAGGAACCTCATCAAAAGGTCCTACTCAAAATAGGTTTACACCCAAAGGAATGGACTAGCTTTAAGACTATGATTTCCTGGGGGTACATCCAGTTTCAAACCACCAAGGCAGTAAAGGGGACATCCTGGTACAAAAGCCCTAAGATGAAAGAAGGGGTAGGGGTTCAAGGAACAGAAAGGCATTAGTGTGGCTTGAGCAGAAAGGGAGAAGGAGTGGCTTGTAGTGAGCTAGGAGAGGCCCTCAGGGGCCTGATATTCAGAACTGAAACATCTGAGAATCAAAATAGGCAGTTGCACTTTTTTCCCATAAAGTTTATACTTGTGTAAGCTTAGTATAAAAACACTAATATTTGAATGTTACATTTTTAATAAAACAAATTCAATCTATACAGATAATCTTTACTTGCAGTTTCTGAGAGATAATCTTCCCGTTAGAAATGCTGCTTTTCAACATGTTTTAATTATCCTAAAAACAATGGGACATCTTTGAAGAATTTGGGAAATGGGAATGGTAAAACCTAGTTTGTGCGTTGTTTTTTTTTAAATAATGTCTACAATGTAATTAGTGCATTTTTCAAATATACTGAAGAGCTTATAATAAAGAATATTTTTTAAAGAAACATTCTGTTCTCCAACCCAATTTCCCACCCCCAGAAGCAACCACTGTAATTCTTTTCTGTTTTTATTCTTCTGGCAGTTTCCTTCTTACTTCAAAATATATATGCTTGGGAAGCGTATATGGCTCAAGGGGTTGGGCATCCATATACCATATGGAAGGACCCGGGTTCGATCCCCGGGACCTCCTGGTAAAAGAAAAAAAAAAAGTATGCCTATATCTCCATTTCTTGACTTATCAAGTTCGTACATTGTACAGTACATATCTTGGGTGCTTTCTTAGGTTTATTCAGGCTCACCTCTCTCCCAGTCTCCCAGTCTTTCAGCTTGCTCAGCTCAGGCCATCTCAGTAGTAGCCGACTCAGTATGAGCACGGGGTTCCACTCTGTGAGGCCATCAGGCCACATGGCCAGGTCTTGGCTTCCCCAAATGGGTCAGGTGACACAACCTGGAAGTCTGGGAGAGTTAACTCCCAGCCAGCAAATTTTGAACAATGGAAGGTAGAGTATGAAGGGAACTTTCAGATAAAATTTTTTTCTGCCCTCTTCCCTTAGATGGACTATTTGAGGCACAAATTTTCCATACAGCCTGTGTATTTTTGTCACTCTTTTGAAGCAGTGGCCAGTACAGCAATTCATCTTGTATTTGCTTCCAGCCCTTTTCTGCCTCTCTACCCTTTTCCCTAACTCTTGCAAAGCTGGGATTGTGCCTCCTAATAAAGTATTAGCTCTTAAGCCTTGCCTCAGGCTCTATTTTCTAGGAAAATCAGGCTAAGACATATTGCCAATATTATCTATTGACTTTTATCATCAGCCCCATCTTTCTCGCATGACCCTATAGTTAACTCATTGTTTTCAATTTTGTCCTTATACCTTTACTTCTTTTTCCAACAACTAGAAATAGTATCTCTTATGGCTCATATTTTGCAGGATGAAGATACTAGTGTCCCTTCCCTTTCTTTCACCTCCAAACCTCTTTGTCATACTTTTACATCCTTAAAGTTGATAGCATTTACATTCTGTTCTGTAATCATAATTATCTTCCATTATTTTTCCAAGTGCTGATTCTAAATTTGAAAATCAAGTAAGCCCCATCCCCCCTCTGGCAGGGAGGAAGCTAGAGGGACCTGTGCCAGCCTCTCCAGGAAAACACAGGCCACGCCATGGAAGCTGGTACTCAAACTAATTTAGTGGCTCAGGTCGCCTCAGAAGCTGTTCTGTGGCTGGAGTTGGAAGCTCCATTTCCCAAAAACGGGAGGAAGAGATGGTTGGCCACCAACTTCAGATACTGGTTAGTAAATTTGGCTGGCTAAAGTAATACCCTAAGAACAGCTAAAGTTTGAAACTGTCCAAGTCAGAAAGAGGCCAGTGGCTGCCATTCTGACTCTTCCCCTGGTATGAGGGGAAGCAGGAATGATTGAAAATCACAGTGATGGTAGGGAATGGCTTCTTTCGACTCAGATCAGAATGCAGCCCTGGCCTAGGCTTCAGCCCCACCTCTGGAAGGGAAGAAGCTGGCAACACCTGCTCCAGCCTCTCCTGGTAACTGCAGGTACATTTGGCTGGTACAGACTAAATAGTAGGAAGTCTACCTGGGCAGCTGCAGTCATTTTGGACCTGCATGGCATAGATTGCTGCCTATACCTGCAGCTCCATCCCCACCCCAGGCAGGGGTAGAAGTGGCGTGAAGTTCCATCAGTCACTCCAGGTGACTACAGACAGTCTTGCCCTGCAAGACTTGAATTATTCCTCATGGCTGTGGCTCTGTCCCTATCCTTGGCAAAGAAGAAAGGTGGGAGAAGCTTTATTGGTCCCTGGGGCAATGCAGGCATCTTAAGCCTCCACAGCTTATAGCACCAACTACATCCTTGGCTCCTACTACACAACCAGCAAGGGAGAAGGGCAAGAAAGCCCTACACTAAAGAAAGAAACTGTACCCAGAATAAATATGTCTAGTAAGCCAGATTCCAAGACACCAACAAAAAAACTACAATCTATACCAAGAAACAGGAAGATATGGCCTAGTTAAAGGAACAAGGTTAGCCTCCAGATGATATAAAGGAGTTGAGACAACTGATTATAGAT
>JAQZBX010087089.1:0-12909 GCA_029593785.1 Cabassous unicinctus
GAAAACTTTGCAACCCTATTGAGAGAGATGGATGTACAGATCCAGGAAGCAAAGCGCACCCCAAACAATATAAAACTCAACAGGCCAACTCCAAGACATATACTTGTCAAAATGTCCAATGCTCAAGAAAAAGAGAAAATTCTCAAGGCAGCAAGAGAAAAGAGAACCATCACATACAAGGGAAGCACAATAAGATTAAGTGCTGATTTCTCATCTGAAACCATGGAGGAAAGAAGACAGTGGTATGACATAGTCAAAGTAATAAAAGAAAAAGAAAAAAAGTTCCAACCACGAATTATCTATGAAGCAAAACTGGCATTCAAAAATGATGGAGGTTCAAAATATTCACAGATATACAGAAATTAAGAGAATATATCAATAAGAAACTGGTACTTCACGAAATATTAAAAGAAGTTCTACAAGTTGAAAGGAAAAATCAAGGGAGAGAGAGTTGGAGGAGAGTTTATAAACATCTAAAAAGACAAAAACAGAAACAAAACAACATATGACATACATTAATCCAAAGAAAATATGGCTGAAGTAAGAAATTCATTGCGAGGAATAACACTGAAAGTTAATGGATTAAATTCACCACTCAAGAGACACAGATTGGCAGAATTGATAAAGAAACATGACCCATCTATATGCTGTCTACCTGAAACCCACCTTCGACCCAGGGATTCAAGGAGTCTGAAAGTAAATGGCTGGAAAACAATTTTACAAGCTAACAATAGCCAAAAAAGGGCAGGTGTAGCCATTCTAATATGAGACAAAATAGACTTTAAATGCAAAACTATTGTAAGTGACAAAGATGGACACAATATATCAGTAAAAGGGGTATACTCTCAAGAAGAGAGAACAATCATAAACATTTACGAACCTAATCGGGGTGCCTCAAAATACGTGAGGCAAACTCAGGAAAATCTAAGTGGAGAAATAAATGCCTCTACAATTATAACAGGGGACTTTAATACACCATTATCATCATTAGACAGAACATCTATACGGAGAATCAATAATGAAACAAAAACTCTCAAGAATACATTAGAGGACCTATAATTAATAGACATATACAGAACACTACAACCAAATACAGCAGGATTTACATTCTTCTTGAGTGCACATGGATCTTACTCCAAGATAGACCACATGCTAGGCCACAGAACAACTCTCAATGAATTCAGAAAGATTGAGAATATACAAAGTAATTTCTCTGACCACAATGGAAGGAAATTGGAAATCACTAAGGGCCAGAGAAACAGGTTAGGCACGAGGATATGGAAGTTAAACAACACACTCTAAGACAAACAGTGGGTCAAGGAGGAAATCTCAAAAGAAATCAGTAACTACCTGGAAACTAATGAAAATGACAACACAACATATCAAAACCTATGGGATGCAGTGAAAGCAGTCCTGAGAGAGAAGTTCATAGCCATAAATACATATATTAAAAAAGAGGAAAGAGCTAAAATTGAAGACCTAACTGCACACTTGGAGGAATTAGAAAAACAACAACAAACTAAGCCTAAAGGAAATAGAAACAAGGAAATTACAAAGGTCAGAGCAGAACTAAATGAAATAGAGAATAAGAAAGCATATACAGTCATCTGATATTCGACAAGGCTACCAAGCCCACTCAGTTGGGAGAGAATATCCTCTTTAACAAGTGGTGCTTGAAGAACTGGATATCCATATCTAAAAGAATGAGAGAAGAATACCATCTCACAACTTATACAAAAATCGACTCAAGGTGGATCAAAGACCTAAATATAAGAGCCAAAACCATAAAGACCTTGGAAGATAATGTAGGAAAGCATCTACAGGACCTTGTAATAGGAAATGGTTTCATGAACTTCACAGCCAAAGCACGAGCAGCAAGAGAAAAAATAGATAAATGGGATCTCCTCAAAATTAAAAACTTCTGCACCTCAAAGGAATTAATTAAGAAAATAAAATGGCAGCCTACCCAATGGGAGAAAATATTTAGGCCAGGTGATCAACTCGTTGTTCTGAGAGAGTTGAACCTGTATGCCAAAGGTTAGGGGTATGTTGTCTTCACCTCACTGTACTAGGGGGGCTAAGACTCTAACCCAAGGATTGGGTAAAGTGTGGCAATCACCCCAACACTCTTGGAAGTGAGGTCTGGAGCTTGGTCAACACCTAGATGTTTGATGAGGGTGGAACCAAGAAAATGGCCATAGGGCAAGCCTGTGGAAAGGGTGGGTTCCCATGTGGCCCCAAGGAGAAGAAACCATCTTCTTAAGAATGACTCTCAGACTTTGAAATCGAATGGAGGATGCCTTGCAGGTTTACTGAACTGCAGAGGATCCATGACTCATGTTTAACATCCCAATTTCTTCTTATGATATTGAAAATGTTTATCCTTTGTCTTTCCATTTGTGTATTGGAAGCAGTTAAATGGTTTTGTAAGTTTCAGAGGTCTATAGCAGAAGGGACTTTGCCTCAAGATGAACTGTATTTCTTTAAAATGATTATGATATGATTTTGTAGTTGAATTGTTACTGATTTAAGGTTTTTTGAATATTGTAATGTATTTTTGGAATTCAGAGGGTGGATTGTAACCGTTGGCCAATTTGATGTAATTATGAATTCCAAAAATATAATTGGATCATGTTTGTAAACTGATCTGTTACTCTGGGCATGATTAAGTTATGATTAGGGCGCTGACTGGGCCACATCAGTAGGGCATTGAGCCCCACCCCTTGGTGGGAGGAGAATCAAATATAAAAGGCAACGCAAAGAACAGAGTGGAAGCAGTCTTTGAGAAGGAGCTTTGATGTTGGAAAGAAGGCCCCAAGAGAAGAGAAGTGAACCGTTCGCTTGATTGCCTATAGCTGACCTTGTGGAGTAAACAGGAGCCAAGCCTAAAGGGAAACGCAGCCCTGAGAAGAGAGGAACCCAGGAAGCCTGAACCCTGGTCAAATGTCGGCAGCTATCTTGCTCCAATACGTGACAATGGACTTTGGTGAGGGAAGAAACTTATGCTTTATGGCCTGGTAACTGTGGAGTTCTACCCCCAATAAAAACCCTTTATAAAGACCAACCCATTTTTGGTATTTCTCATTAGCACCCCTTTGGCTGACTAATAAAATATATATCTGATAAGAGCCTAATACCCTGCATATATAAGGAAATATTACACCTTGAAAATAAAAAGACAAACAATCCATTTAAAAAATGGGCAAGTGACCTGAAAAGACACTTCTCCAAGGAAGAAATAGAAATGGCTAAAAAGCACATGAAAAAATTCTCGACATTGCTTGCTATCAGGGAAATGCAAATCAAAACTACAATGAGATACCATCTTACACTCATCAGAATTGCAGGTATTAAAAAAACAGTAGAATCTAAGTGTTGGAGAGGATGTGGAGGAATAGGAACCCTCATCCACTGTTGGTGGGACTGTGGAATGATCCAGCCACTGTGGAGGACAGTTTGGCGGTTCCTCAGAAAACTAACAATAGATCTTCCGTATGATCCAGTAATTCCACTGCTGGGTATATACTCAGAAGAACTGAAAGCAAAGACACGAACAGATATATGCACACCAATGTTCATAGTGGCATTGTTCACCATTGCCAAAAGTTGGAATCAGCCCCAGTGCCCATCAACAGATGAATGGATAAGCAAAATGTGGTAATACATACAATGGAATATTACTCAGCTGTAAGAAGGAATAAAGTGCTAATACACAGAATAACATGAATGAATCTTGAAGACCTTATGTTCAGTGAATCAAGCCAGACATTGAAGGATGAACAGTATATGACCTCACTGATTTTAACTGAGGAAAGAGAGCATTCTCTGAGAACCATTGTCTGAAGGATAGGTTAACAAGGGAGAGAAAGAGAAGAGTAGGCTGTGAGCCATCACCCATATGGACATAATCTATGGTAAAGGGATAGAGTATTGATGCATATTGAAGGATAGGACAGATGGGTAGTGATATTACTGGGTTTGGTGGTGCAGGGTTGACAGGTGGGTATATTAGGTAGGGCAGGTTGGAATACCCAGGACATGTAACTATGAATCTTGTCATTCCATGAGTCAAGACTGCGGAGTGTCATATGCCACAGGGGGATGGGGTGGAAGGAACAGTTAAGATCAAATGAGGTATTTAGTGGTCACAGGAAATGTTTTTCATTACCTTACAGTAATGGACACAGGACATGGTAAATATCATCAAAAATCATTAAACTGTACAGTCTAAATTGTAAACTCTATTGTAAACCATCAACAATGTTTAGTTGTTATACTTTACTATCTGTATAACAGTTAAAACAATGCTAACATCCAAAAAAAAAAAAAGGTTTTAATATGGGGTAGGGAAGGGGGAGGGAGGTTGGGTAGGTGGGAATGTTTAGTATTCAGTGTGTGACTCTGCTGTGAGCTAAAACTTCTTTGAAAATTAAATGAAAATTGGGATAAACTTGAGAATGAGAAGGGGAAAGTGTCATGATACACTGGACATCTGATAATGCAGCGATAAAAGGAAAAAGGAATAATTTTGTTTTTTAAAAAAGGATTATTTTTTTTCCCCATTTTTTTTAATATCCCAATCTGCTAATTATATTTTATTTTTAGTTTAGTTTCTTTTTTTTCTTCTGAGCTTCCTTGTACCTGTCTCTTGCATTTAAGCTTATCATTATTATTTCTTTTTCCTATTAATTGTAATTCATTATTTTATGGGCTTTATGTTCAGGGAAGGTTTGGATCACTGAAGGGTTACAATGGGGGCTGCAGAAGTTCATTGGTGGAGGGTGTCTGGGATGGTGTATTCATGGGAGTAAGTTCATCTGAATATACATGAAAGATATATAAATTTGTTCAAATGATCAAGGGATGGAGCATGGTCACAGAGGGTAGAAAATCACTCACTAAATGAGGGAATCTGAATTGCCAGCCTGGAGAACTCTGCCACATTTTCCAAGGGAGCAGCAGCAGTTCCCTGAGTGCAGAGGCAGTGTCTGGCAAAAGAGGATGGCCTACTGATGGGTTCTTGTTATTGAGGACTAGCCTTATGAGTCTTTGCTCTGTTAATTGAAACTTAACCTACTGTTATGGGGTGCCTAAGGGTTGCCATCTGAGAGCCTCCTTCTGCTCAAATGTGGCCTCTCTCTAAGCCAAACTCAGCATATGAAATGCATTACCTTTCCCCCAACTTGGGACATGAATCCTGGGGATGAGCCTCCCTAGCAACGAGGGATTAATACCAAGTGCCAACTGGCAACATGATTGGAAAAAGACCTTGAATAAAACGGGGAAAGAGTAAAGAGAAATGAGTTCATGTGGCTAAGAGACTTCAAAGAGAGTCAGGAGGTCATCCCAGATGTAATGCTTACACACACCTCAGTAGGATCTCATAGAACACCAAAGTGGATATCACCCAACACAGAGGGGCTCCTGAGGGTTCTCGAGACACCCAGGTCCTATATAAGTGGGGATAGCCCCAGAGATTGATGCCTTATTAGTGGGCTCCTCTTTGGAATCTGTGCTCCTGAGAGTGACAGAGTCAGACTCAAATAAGTCCTCCCTGCACATGGTCCTTCCGTCCCTTTTATTCAAACCTCTATGTGATGCAGGAGTTTTTAGGTGTACGTCCAGGGTCTGGAGCCTCTGACCTACTTATGTGCCAGCTGTGCCTGCAATCTCGGTGCAGTTGCAACCTCTACCCTACAGCTCAATGGAATCATCCAAGTCACCTGGCGAGGAGACGACTATGGCAACGGCCAGCCCAGTGAATGGAGAGGGCTGCAGCTGCAGGCAGGATAATCCCATCCACCATATCCTTGGAATATAAACCCTCTCTCACTTGGAAGAGGAGTGGACTTCAGCATCCCAAACCACCCCGGATTGGGGGAAGAGCTATTGTCTAGAATGGACTTCGTGGTGTTCTGTCTTATATTGTGATTCAAGCAATGGAAGAAATTGTAAAAGTGAGGTGGAGACGGTGGCCAATTGACATTTTCGGGGCAGGGAGGGGAGGGGCAGTTGAAATACAGGGGCTTTTTCGGGACTTGGGGTTTGTAATGAGTGGCGTTGTGGCAACAGATGTAGGCCATTTTGCATCAGCATATACCATGCAGAACTGTGTGGGAGAGAGGGTGGTCCATGATGTGAAATGCGGTCTTTGCTTGGTGGCAAGGCCCCAGGATGTGTATATCCATTGCGTGTGATGTGCCACACTGATGAAGGATGTTGGTGTGGGATGTTGTGGGAGGTGTGACAGGTGGGGAACATGGGAATCCTTGTAATTTCTGAGTAATAATTAGGTAATCTTAGCACCTTTAAAAAAAAATATATATATATACATAAAATATCTTTTATGTAAGCAAGTGCACATATATGCATATGTATTTATATATCATTTTACAAATATTGGTATTTATTGTGAAAAAATTTATTTTTTCCCAACAATAAAGAAATAAAAAAAGGAAAAAAAGAAAAGGTAGCCCACGCAATGGGAGAAAATATTTGGAAACCACCTATCTAATAAGGGTTTGATTTCCATTCTATATAAAGAGATCATACAACTCAACAATAAAAGAACAAGCAATTCACTTAAAAATGAGCAAAAGATTAAATAGACATTTCTCCAGTGAGGAAATACAAATGGCAAAAGCACATGAATAAATGTTCAATATCACTAGCTATTAGGGAAATGCAAGTCAAAGCTGCAATGAGATATCATCTCACACCTCTTAGAATGGACATTAGAAAAAAAAATCAAGAAAGAACATGTGCTGGGGAAGATGTGGAGAAACAGGAACTTTCCTTCATTGTTGGTGGGAATGTAGAATGGTGCAGTCTCTGTGGAAGAGATTTTGGCAGTTCCTTAGGAAACTATGCACCCCAATGTTCATGGCAGCCTTTTTCACAATTGCCAAAATATGGATAGAACCCAAGTATCCATAAACCAATGAATGGATAAACAAAATTTGGTATATATCTATGTGAAATACTATGCTGCTGTAGAAGAAATAAAATTAGGGCACACATCATAACATGGATGAACTTTGAGGATATTATGCTAAGTGAAATAAACCAGACACAAAAAGACAAATTATGTATGTTCTCACTAATATGATCTAAATATGAAGAACAAAAAACACATGGAGTTAAAACCTTGAGTTTGGGTTACTATGAGATAAGATAACATGGCTGGTTTATAAATGGCCTTGTGGCTGAAAGCGGTAGTCTAGGTATGTAAATGTCAAATAATGAAAGCTAGAGAATAATCTAGGTACTGAATAAGATAATGAACCTGGAGGTGGATGAGAATTGTGATTAATTATACAAATACAAGAATGTTCTTCTTGAACTAGAACAAATGTACATCACTATTATAAGGTGGTAGGAATATAGCGATATATGAGAAAAATTCAATTAATGTAATTTAAGGACTATAGTTAACAGCAACATTGTAATATTTTTGTATCAATGTCAAAGAAGGTACTATATTAATACTTAGATTCAATAATAGGCATATATGTGAGATTTCCTTTTGGAGTAAGGAAAATGTTCAAAGGTGTCCTGGGAAACAAGTGCACAACTCTCTGTTGAAAGTGAGACCACTGAGTGTACACATTAGATAGAATGTACAAAGCATAAGGCTGTACAACATGGTAAACCATGTAGTTAACAGCACAAATATGAGTGTTCTCTCATGAATTCTAACAAATGTACAATACTAATAAATAGTGGTAATAATAGAGTGTGTATGAAAAAATATGCCAAGCATATATTATTTACTATAGTGGTAACTATCTGATCATGTTCTTTCATAATGTGTAACAAATGTTCCACAACAAAGTAAAGTGTTGGTGGAGGCAAGATATAAGGGAATTCTGCACATTATGCATGATTATTTTGTAAGGTTATAAGTTCTCTAACAACAACAACAAAAAAAAAACTTGTGGGATGCAGTGAGGCCAGTGGTGATAGAAAAACATATAACCCTAAATGCTCTTATTCAAAACAAAGAAAGGTAAAAATCAAGGACCTTATTGCACACTGGGAGGAACTAGCAAAAGAAAAATGAACACATGAAGGGTGAGCAAACATAGGAAAATAACAGACTAGAGCAGAAATAAATGAAATTGAGAATAAAAAAAAATCAATGGAGAGTATTAAAACCAAAAGTAGGTTATTCAAAAAGATTAATAAAATTGATAGGTCTTTGGCTAGACTGACAAAGAAAAAACAAGAAGATGCAATTATCTAAAATCAGAGATAGGGGTAATTACTACTGAAAAAGAGAAATAAAAGGATTATAAGAGGATGTTATGAACAACTATATGCCTATAAATTCAATAGCCTAGATGAGATACACAAATTCTTATAAACACACAAACAACCTACACTGACTCTAAAAGAGGTGGAAGACCTCAATGTACAAAATAGATACATGGAGACTGAATCAGTCATCAAAACATCCTAACAAAGAACGTCCAAGGACCAGATGGCTTCAGGGGTGAATTCTGCAAATCATTCCAAGATGAATTAATACCAATTACTCTTGGACATTTCCAATGAATTAAAGAGGAAGGAACACAATCTGGCTCATACTGTGGCGCCAGCATCACCCTTGTTCCAAAGCCAGATAAAGATTTTATAAGAGAAAAAAAATTGCAGATCATTTTATCTTATAGATATAGCTCCAAAAATCCTCAACAAAATGCTTGAAGTTTGAATCCAACAGCATATCCAGAAGAACTGAGAGCAGGGATTTGAAAAATCATTAGCACACTAATGTTCAGAGTGGAATGATTCACAGTTGCTAAGAGATGGAAGCAACCGAAGTGTCCATCAACCAATGAATGGATAAATAAAATGTGGTATATATGTAGCCACAAAAGAATGAAATCCTGGTACATTTGACAACATGGATGAACCAGGAGGATATTATTTTGAGTGAAATAAGCCAGATGTAAAAAGTATTGCATGACCTCACTGTTATGAGCCAATTAAAATAAGCAACCTCATAGAGTTAGAATCTAGAATATAGGTTACCAGCAGATAGGTTGGCATTAGACAATGGGGAATTGATGCTTAACATGAACAGAATTTCTATTAAGGCTAATGGTAAAGCACATTATTTTGTGTGTAATCAACAGACTGAACTATAAAGATGAATGTGGTTAAAAGAGGAAATTTTAGGATGTATATATATCTAGAATAAAAATTAAATTTTAAACAAGACTGTGCAACACAGTGAACTCTCTAGTAGACAATGGGCTAGAGTTGCCTGTATAAGAATTTCCTTTCTTGAATTATAACAAATATCAGATACTAATGTAAGGTGTTAAAATTAGGGTGTTTTATGGGGAAAAATATACCTAATATAAATATGGATGATAGATAAATCTCTTTTAATAATCTTTCATCAATTTTAACAAAGGTAACTACTGTTAAAAAATAGTACAATTATGAAAAGTGCTATTAGCAATTTTAACTAAGGTTCCATACCAAATGTAAGGTGTTGGTGGTGGGATGCTGTGAATGAATCCTGTATTTTATGCTTGATCATTTTGTAAACTCATAATTTCTCTAAGAAAATAAAAGGGACTGTACAAGGATGTGTATGGTGGTGCCTTTGACCTAGGAAACACATGCCTAAGACATCAATATTGATCCCTGCACTAAGGAGGACAATAAGGTGGATTAACTTTCCCCTCTGGATCACCACCCACAAAACCTCTTCTAGCTCCCCATATTCCCCTCCCCATGACAGCATTTCCTTCCTGTATGTGGTTCAACTCACATTTCTCAGTAATTTACATAGAAAATGCAGTCTGTTTCCACTTACTTTGTGAACATTTCCTTCATTATCCTGTAGGATAATGCAGTAAAAACCATGATACCCCAGGCTTGCCTTGTGCTCTCTAGGCTGTCCTGCAGAGTGAGTGGTGGGGGCTGGGTCACGGGCATCCAGGGCAGCTCTCTGAGCAGCTGGATCCACCCTCTGGTAGGAGCCCAACTCCTGGCTATAATTCCATCCAGGTTCTCCTGGGCAAACGGGGAAACTTGTTCCTTTAGGGAGTATCAGGCTGAACCAGAGACTGAAGATATAGTGAAAAAACCCACAGGCACAGCCCTAGCATTGCCCAGGACCTCCTGCCAATGAACTCACCCAGCTCCAAGGTCCGTAGGACCCCAGACCTTGCACACCTGTGTGGTTTGCCATCACTGACCTAGGCCCACTTGGGAAGATCAGAACCCAAATCACACAAGAACTTCGTCATCAAACTCCACACCACAGGCCAAGGAGCACCTGATCCATTAACCCGGATGTTAAGATATCCCTCCCATCTCCTGATTCACTACACAGCCCAGATCCAGGCAGCCCAAGGGAGAGGGAGAGTTTGAGAACCTGCTCTGAAGCTTCCTGGTTGGTAAGGAATGCCTAAGAACCAGGATCTGCCAACATGTGTGCATCCTAACCAGGGGACATTTCCCTCTCCAGGGTCCCATGAATAGAGATGCTGCAGATTTGCAGGAATATGTGCCTAGTCATGAACATTTGTCAGTATAGCACAGGAAGAGGCCCTTTGAGAGTTATCTTACACTCCCAACTGCAGCCTGCTTATTCCCCTCACCCTCCTTTCCACCAAACCTATCAAGGGACAATGGCCAAGGAGTATACAGGCTTCTGGCCAGAGCTCAAGCTGTTCCTGCAGAACTGGGGTGCTAACAGTGCAGGAGGTTGGTGTGGGGTTTCCTCACTCCCAGGATGCTCACATACAAAGGTCACCACTGGGATCATGTAGTGACCACCCCACACACAACATTCTCTGCCAAGGCACAGGATCTTCCCCATGCAAGGACAGATGACAAGCCCTCCTCTGGCCCCTGCTACTTGGAATCTGCCACCAATGGCCAGGGTGCACTCTGTCTGCACATTTTCACATTCATTATGGTGCCTCCAGCCTCAGATTTGCAGGGAACTAAGTCATCCACCTATAGCTTTTGCAGTTAGAGTGGCTAATTTTAAAGGCTTTGACCTATTCTAGCATTAAAACTGCAGGCTCTGTTTTTCCCTTTTACTGATCAACTGCAAAGAAGAGGCTGTGGAAAGCAAACCCAAGGATGATGGAGAGTCTTAGGATACTTTAGCATTTCAAATTGAAATAGTAAAAGACAGGAGCAAAATGATTGCAGTGGCTGCATTTTCCACATTAAGCTGGTCATTCTAAACCAAAGCTGTCTTTTCAAAACATTGAAAGGAAATTGAGGAAAGATAATCCAAATGTCAAATTGTAGACAGAGAGTTATTCATGATTACTATATATCCTGTTAATTTAGGGGATGTGTCCCAAATTGTTTCCTATCTAAATATAATATGTTAACATTTTCATGAAAAGTGAAAAAATATTCTTACTCTGATTAAACAGGAGATAGGAACTTGTGGTTTAAAGCTCCAGTTCCTCCCATTTGGTGCTTCCTTTGCTGCTGACTGTTAAGTGGAGCAGGTCTACTCTTTGTCTTTGGAAGCAAAAAGGGGCCCAGGAGCAGGAGAGGCACTAATGGATCAATTACCACCAGCCAGAGTTAAAGAGCGGTCCTAAATGTGCAGGCTCCAGGCCCAGGCTAGGTCAGGAACCAATGAGTAGTTAGGGGCAAGCCAGGTCCCTGAGGCTATGGGGAGCGGCCCCCAAGCCTGTAGCTGGGCAAGTCCCTTGTGCTGTTAGGCTAAGCCTGGCAGGGAATCTGATGGCATTTCTTGGCTCAGTCTTCCTGTATCAGACATTCTTCCTCTGATGCCCCAGAGAAGGGCCTGTTTACAAGTGATCTTGAAGGAATTCAATTCATTTCTTACAGCAGTTTTAGATTTACAGAAATACGGGAAGGTAGTACTGAGTGCTACCGTACACCCCAAACACAGTTCCCTACTTCACTAGTGTGGAACATTAACTAAAGTGCTCAGTTTGTTCAGATTTCCTCATTTTTCCCAAATGCCCCAATTCTGCCTCAGCATCCATCCCATATACCACATGGCATTTACACATCATGTCTCTTTGTGTTCTGCTTGGAGCTGACAGTTTTTCAAAATGTCCTTGATGATGACCTTGATTGTTTCAGAAGGAGCAGTCAGGGTCTTTACATGAAGCCCTTTATGGGTATTGATCTTATGTTCTCCTTGAGATTAGACTTGCGTTATGGGCTTGGGAGGAAGAGCCCAAAGGTAAAATACCCTTCCCATCACATCCTATCAAGGGTACATGCTGCCAACACTACTTACCATTGAAGATGTTGACTTTGCTAAGATGGGATTTTCTATTCATTCAGGATTTTACATTCAGCAATACACCAAGTGTCCATAGACTAGGCTAGAGACACTGGCCTGAACTTGAGATCTTAGAATGATATGGCAGTAGGAGTCCAAGAAGGTGTCAACATTTGCAAGTCCACTGCCAACCCCTGGCCTCTCAGCAGGGTAGGTCCCAGCTCTGGGCCAGGTATACCTCAGCTCCAGCAAGAAATTCAGAGGAGAGAGACATAGCCACATGCATTGCTGTTGGCATACATGATGGTACAGTGAGCTCATCACAGCCAGGTGCTTCCCCTGAGTGACCAAAATGTTCAAAACTGATAAAATAAGTATCTTCTGTTGGTCTCTTTAAAATATGTCCAGGAAATGTAACTAAGAAAATATTATAGACAAGGACAAACTAGCAATTTATGTTAGAAACCAGCTCCAGAAAACATGACATGCAAATGCTTGTAATTACAAAAAAATCAAAGAGAGGGACATTTTTAATTTATACTAGTTCTTAATATTGAGAATGATATAACCATTATTCCCTGTAATTTTCAAGACATCCTATTATCTTAACTCAACCAGTTAATGAATATTTTTAATCTCTGACAAATGACTAAACATTTCAC
>JAQZBX010087090.1:0-12925 GCA_029593785.1 Cabassous unicinctus
TCACTCTGCTTCCCTGGCCTTAGTTTCACTACCCAAAACGGGTGCTCACACCCATCTCCGCCCTTCCTCCAAAGAGCCCAAGCTGTCACATAGCTGCCCAGTGGCTCCCAGGACACGGGTCTCGCTCTCCCTGTCCTTGGCCAGCGCCCTCCTTGGCTTTGCTGCTTAGCTATGCCGATGACCCACCTCCCTGCTGGCATGACGTCGGAGGCTTGGGCTGGGAGAGCCCTCCAAGGACACTTGAGCCAAGTCCAGGGTGTGTCCTTCCCTGTGCATCATTCCACGTTCAAGCCCTGGACCTTTTCTCGAGCCAGGCCCTCTGCAGGAGATGTTCTTACACCTTTGTACACCCAAAGAACTCCTGAGATTCTTCTGAGGTCCAATTAAGATGCCACTTCTTGCAGGGAGCCCCTGCCTGTGCTGTGTGGACATGGCTGTGCTCTATGGCCCTCGCCCCATGTCCTCTCCACCTGACGTCCTCCCTTCTCTACCCCAGGCCCCAGGACCTGTGCTGGGCAGGTGGAAGGCCCCGGTAAATGCTAGCGGAGTGGAACCAACTCACAATCATAAGGCAGCGTGCAAGGAAACACGGCAAGTGTGTAGTTACATTGATAGGCGCAAAGATGAGTTTAAATTGGAAAATCACAGGCCTCGCTGGACTCCTTGGGAAATTTCCCTGTGCCTTACAGAGATGGCTGTACTGGCTCAACTTCCCCTGTTTCAGGGATGGCTGATCCTGCCTTCCCAGCCCCACGACCCCTTCTGCTGTGGGTCTGCCTCCCAGGGTTACGCTGTCTGTTTCCCTGGATTGTGAGGGCAAGAGCCCTTCCGGAGAGCCCCGGGGGCACATGGGAAGCCCCAGGGACTGATGCTGGACTGTGTCAAGGTCTTCAGAAGGAATCCATGGGGGCGAAGCCCAGGTGATCACCTAGGGCAGGGGAAGCTCTCAGGGAGTGCAGAGAGCAGGCAGGGGTAGTCACCCCACACACCTTCCTGGGCCCCCCCGTGGGTCTGACTTGGTGCCGGCTCTTGGAGGTTCAGCAGGAGCGATCAAGGCTTCTGCCCTCCAAAGGCTCCGGTCCAATGGCGAGGGGGACACTCCATGCTTCTGCACGGTATGTTCTGTCATGTGGACATCCACAGAGGGCTCAGCAACTCAGACACCTGGTCTTGAGAAAGCACCAGAAATTAGATGAAATGAGCTCAGCTTTTCACGTAAGAAGTAGTTCAGCTGGGCTTGGAAAAGGGGTTCCAGGACAGGCCAGGGCCCTGAGGGGTGAGGTGCTTGGGAAAGTCAGAAGGAGGCTGGGATCAGACCTTGACTTGGCTTTGAAGGCCATTCTGGAAAGCATGGATTTGAGCCTGAGGACCCTTTGCGCCTCACCTCTCAAGGTCCCTGTGCTAGCAATAGGCTTTGAGGAGCCCATTCTTTTATTTTTGAATCAATGGGTGCCAACATACAACTGTTTTCCTATGGGATGGTAGGCAACTAGTTTTAAAAAGGAAGGTGGCGCTTACACAGGGGGAACTGGGTGTGGGCCAAGGGGAGCCACAGAGGGTTTTCAGAAAGGCAGGTCCTGCAGTGGGTGGAGAGGAGGGTGGTACCCAGAAGGGGAGGAGGCCTGAAAGGGGAATTGAAGTGAGGGGCCCTGAAACCACAGACCCTCCTTACTGTTGGACCTGGGACCCGCCTTCTGCCCACAGGAAGTTGGAGGGATAATGGCAGTGAGGAAGCTCACAGGTGCTGGGAAATTACATGGGGAGGTGATTCTGTCCAAGCACGCAACAGCACCTATGGCCTTTGGGGAGGCTGGAAACTCTTGTGGCTCCACCGAAGGAGAAGGGTCTCGGGGTAATTTGGTTGACTGGGTCTTGGGTTGGTTTAGTTGACTGGGTCTTAGGGTGGTGTCACTGACTGGATCTTGGGGTGGTATTGCTTACTGGGTCTTGGGATGATTTGGTTGAACGTGTCTTGAGATGGTGTCGCTGACTGGGTCTTGTAGTGCTGTCATTGACTGGATCTTGGGGTGATTTGGTTGACTGGGTCTTGTAGTGCTGTCATTGACTGGATCTTGGGGTGATTTGGTTGACTGGGTCTTGTGGCGTTGTTGCTGACTGGGTCTTAGGGTGGTGTCGCTGACTGGGTCTTAGGGTGGTGTCGCTGACTGGATCTTGGGGTGATTTGTTTGGCTGGGTCTTGGGGTGGTGTTCCTGACTGGGTCATGGGGTGGTATTGCTGACTGGGTCTTGGGGTGGTGTTGCTGACTGGGTCTTGGGGTGATTTGGTTGACTGGGTCTTGTGGTGGTGTCACTGACTAGATTGGTATCGTCGCTCGGCATGGGAGTGAGCCGTTGGGAAGGAGTCCAGTGTTAGTGTGGGCAGTCTCCTCGGCAGGCTGGATTTGCCAAAGAGGAGAGGGAAGGCCTATGGACTGACTCATGAAGGGAAAGCAAATCTTTGGACAGTTCACACACTCAACAGCTATTTGGTGTGACAAAACATGGGAAAGAAGAAGTGAAATTTGTTAACTGTACCGAGATCCATGCAGTTCACTTCAGGGGACAGTTTTGATACGAAATTATCCTTATTATGCAAATTTCCTCCCCAAGTGGCTGGTTCCCAATTGTGCCTGGGGACCGGTGGTGGGTGCATCTGCTTGCCGTGGTGGCCACTCATCTGTTCAGCCCCACCAGGGCCCAGCCAACTCTGGCGTGTGGAGAGGTGAGGGGTGTGTGGGTGGGGAAGGAGGGCAGCAACTCAGGGGCCAGGCAGATGTCTTTCTCCTTGAACAAGTAGGTGATGCTTCTTGCAATGAGCAGCCCAGCCTCTTCCAGGACTATCCACTTGTCCCAGACATGGAACATATGCAGTCACAAGAGACAAATTTCAAAAGTGTCTGCCTTTCCTGCCCTTAGCCTGGTCAAAAAGGGGAAAAAGCAAGGGGACTTTACAGTGGGGGTTTTACCTTCCTCCCTAGAAAAATATGGCCAAGAACTTGGCATTTTTTAGAAGCATCACGTCAAAGCTGGGGATTGTTGTGCTTTTACTTCCCCAGTGCTTTCCTAGTTCTTCTATAGCAGCTGCGCTCTGGGTGACCTCCTGGCTCCCACTTTGTACTCTGTCCAAGTTGCTCCCTTGAATGTCACTGCTAACGTCCTACAGCATCTTCTCAGCCCCTTCCTCTTTTGAGCTGCTTTATTGGACTTGTTTGTGCTCCCCTCTTGTGGAGGTAAAGACAACCCAAAACATTGGACTCAGCTGGCTTTCCTTCTAACGCCAACAATCGCTGGCATTTCCCTTGCTAAGCCTTCCTATTCCTCCTTCCCACCTTCCCCAAAGGTGTCTCCTCTGCACCCCCTCTTCCCTTAGACACACGCAGCTTTCATGACAGCCATCAATGTGCTAACAACTCCCAACTCTCTGGCTTTCTTTAAAGCTTATGTATTCCAGTCATCCCCTCGAGGGACTCTTGGCAGTCCCACCATTGTTTGAATTAAACAAGATTGTACTTCTCTCTCTAAATCATTTACCCATATCCCCTTTTCTTAGTAATGGGTCAAACAGTATCTGAGACTTGGGGTTAACTCCTTATCATTCCTTCAATGATCAAAAGATTTCATCATCATTTATTCAACAAATAGTTATTGAGCACCTACCAGTTTCCAGGTAGCCTTTTTGACACTAAATTAAACAAACAAACAAACAAACAAACAATCAACAAATGAAAAAAAAAAAGAAAGAAAAGGAAAGCTCTGCTTATGGAGATTATATTCCAGTGGTGGAGAATCAAGTCCTCTTCATTTTGCTTCTCTCTCAACTTGCATATGACTTCTCATTTCTCTTTTCAGCACCCCTGCCCTTGTTACAACCTTGTTTCCCTTGTCAGGACTACCACCTTGCTCCTTGTATCATTCTCTCCCCCTTGTTCTCATTATGCCATCCCCACCTCCAACACCTCCAGCAGTTCCTGATTCCCTGCTTGTTCACCTACTCACATCCACCACATTCTGTACTCAATCAGCAAGCCTCATTTAGACCTATCTCCCATTTTTTCTCCTTGGGGAGTCTTCCTAACCAAATCTGGCTGTTGCTGTTGGACTTATGATGATGATGATTTGATTCCCATGTTTATTCTGCCTGGAATGCCCTTCTCCCCACTGTGTGTGCTGAAATCTGAGTTATTCTTGAAAGCTCAGATTGGACTGATCCTTCTACAGGAAGCTTTTCTTGTTCCCCCAGTGAGAAGTGGTCTCTCCTACCATTGGGCTTTTCCAGTACATTATCCCTTTAAAACACTTTTCATTATGCCTAGCTTCTTAGTTCCCTTTATGTTTGGTTATTTCTCTTGGTAATCTTTGGAGTACAGGTTCTTAGCCAGCTTGCCTGCACTCCAATGCTGGTCCTAGCACTTCAAAGTGACCTCAGGCATGTACTTGACTTCTCTAAGCTTCAGAATCCCTATCTGTAGAACTGAAGATGATCAAGGAACCTACCTTCTAGCCAACAGGAAGAGTGAATGGCATCGGCAGTGGGTGTGATGCTGATGAACCTTATTTATCTGTAAATACCCCTATCTCCCATCCTCAATCCTCACATTGACTATTCCCTTACATTAAGTGATGTGGAGTGATCTCTTTTTATCAAGAACTTGTTTGACTTTATTTTTAATTTTCCAGACTCCTGTTTCCCAGCTCAAATGATTCAAGAAATGAATATATTAGCTCACGTCTTTGTCGACAACAGGAGTCACAGATAAGAAGCACGGGGGACAGAGAGTCTAGAAGCAAGTCAAAAGTCTAAATGGCATCATGGCGGGGGGCAGGGAGGTGGGGGGACTGCTGAGTCTTGGGGAATTTACTGCTCTTGTCGAGGGTCTTAGACTTATTGTTCATAATTCATATTCATCTTGGCTAGATAGCTGTAGGCTTCTTGACCTATTGCAGGGATCTTCTTGCTCCCTTAGTGCCTTGCTTAGCTTGTGTTTCCAGTTTTTAAAAATAGCCCCTCCTTGCCCAATCTTTGCCCGACTTTCATTTCTTTTCTTGGTCCCCCTCCCATAACTCCTATGCCCAACATTTCCAGGTCAAAATCCATGCCTTCTGCAAGTCCTCTCAGACTGGCAATCTGCCAGAAAATGGTCTTAACCTCCTCTTGTTGAATGGGTTCTGGCAGGGGGTGAGAGACACCCCCTAAATCTCTCTCCCTCATCTCTTGGCCCTGTGATTCCATAATTTTTTCCCACTCCAACATATGTCTTTGAAACTCCTGGGATTATCTCTTGGGAACATCCTTACCAAGGGTTGGTCTCATAGAGGGTGACTCTGGGAAACCTGAGGTCTGATTTGTGAACAACGAAGGTTAGTAATCCCATGAGTTTTATTGCTGGGGCAAGTGAAGGGAGACTACTCTGCAAGCAGGTCTTTATCTGCACAATTTTTGCCCCATCCCTGGACCTTAAATGCCACGGGGCTGTCTAATCCTTGCTGTTCCTATCAAATCCCACCTACTCTTCCAGAGAAGCACAACTGCGGGGGAGTGGGAGAGAGGGCAAGAGGGTCAGGCCTGCCTTTGACTTCTGCCTCTGCCAGGCATGTCCTAGCCCTATGACTTGGGGCCAATGGAGTCCCTGAGATCCTGTTTGTTCTTTCCAATGGAGACATAATCATATATCCCACAGGCAGTTGTCAAGACTGGGTGCTAATGTTTGTGAACTGGCCCAGCCCTGGCTAGCAGCAGGGTTTGCCATCCCGCCACAGTTGTTTTAGCTCTAGAAGGAGGATGAGCTGTAGCCTACCTGGTTGTCATGGAGATCAAAGGGGGTGCTATACAAATGCGACCACTCTTAGAGCTCAGAATCCAGGCCCAGCCTGGTTCTCAGTGCTTTACAGACTCTAAGGATTTCATCCTGATGATAACCCTTCAGGGTCTCAGTGACTAAACTGGGGCACAGAGAGACTGAACCACGAGTTCCAAGTCCCACAGCTTTAACCTGCAGAGCTGGATTCAAACCCAGGCTTGGGGTGGGGGTAGGGAGCTCTCAAATCCTGTTCTTCATCACCCTAGGTTTGGGGACATGCCCAGAGGGCCTTGGGCCTTGGGTTCCAGGCTGAGAAATTTGAACTTTGCTTTGAAAGGGTAGGGATAAATGAAGGTGTTTGTGCAGGGTGGGGTCGGTAAGTTGGCCAGGCCCCTGTTTTGGCAGAGTCTCTCTAAGGGCCCCACTGAAACCAGGGTTGAAGTGAGGAGACCCTGGAGGCAAGAGGGTCATTAGGAGGCTCATACAGGAAGGCCAGGGCAGAGAGACTTTGTTTTAGAAGAGTCCCTGCAGAAGCCAACGTGATAGCTGCTACTGGCCTTTCATCTATGCAAACTATGGAGGCATGCTGAGGAAGAAATCATAGGGCACTGGGCTGAATGAACTTGTTTTCTCCATCAGGGGAAGCTTGCTGAGATGGAAGGTGGCGAGGCTGGGACAGGTGGGCATGTCAACTTTTCTCATCTCCTTGTTTCCATTCGGAGAGACTCCATACAGTCTCTCTGTGCCTCCTAGGAAGAAGAGTTCAAGTCCAGAAGCTGAGCACACTTCCTCTTGTCTGCTTGGGTTCTAGTCTCTTCTACTCTGCTTTGTAAGCCAGAGCCTCTGCCTTTTTTGGGGGGGTGGGGGAGGGAGGGCTGAGACTTTTCAGTGATCCCTGGGCCAAGTGGGCACGTCTCTCGTTCAGAACAAGTGTCATAAATGCCACAGTGGTCACACATTGACATTGACATTTGGTCCTCTGATGCAGGTTTTATAAATAAGAAAGCAAGCATTTTTCCTCCTACTTTCTGACTTCCTTGTCTATGTCTGAGTTGTTTCCAAACTCAGGAGGGGAAGAGAGAGAGATTAATTGTTCCTCCCTGCTCAAAAAAAAAAAAAAAAAAAAGGCTTGAGTTTGGTGTTTGAGAAGAGTTATTAAGGCCATACCTGCCCCGGTGATGAATGGGACTCAGGGTCAGCTTAGCATGGCTTGGAAGGGCTGGTCCCACACCCTAGTGGGTGAGCCCTGTCCACACCTCAAGCTCCAGAACAGACAGGAGTGGGTTATTCTCAGCTGCATTTGAGAAACAAAGTCTCGGGGGAGTGTTGGAAACACTGGCACCCAGGCGAGGCTGCAGTTGGCGAGGGAATCTCATGGCAGCCCAGAACCATGAGAGAACTGGGTTTGCTCAGGATGGGTTAATGACTGGAGAAGCCAATGGAAGCAGAGGAGCCTGAGCTGGTCAGTGCAGAACTGGTGTGACCCTAACCCTAAGAGCCCAGTGGAATCCCTTTCCTCGTCTTTAGAAGTAATGAGAAGTGGTTTATTTGGGAAAAGGCAGAGAAGCCAGATGTCGGGTAGACCACAGCAACATTCTGGCTGCACCCTGTATGGGAGCAGTGCTGTCTGGTTGCTGCTCTGTGCTCTGGGGCATGGAAAAACAGATGGATTCAGAACAATACCTGGGCTTGGCAGCATCACCCTACAGAGGAACACAGGGTTCTTGATTTGGTTGAGAACTTCCTCTCAGGCTTTTGCTAATTGCTCAGTTCTTTTGGGCTTAGCTCTGTATCTGATGTTGAGAGGCCACCAAGAAAGATGCGGGGTTGGAAACAGCTAAAGGTATTTTGATCTTGAGCAAAAGTGTGCTTTAAATGAGAATGCCCAAACACTTCATCAAGGAGCCACAAAACCTTCAAAACATTTAATTTTGATGGAAAAAGTGACTAACTGGAAATGGGATCAGGCATCTTTGGTCTCCAAGCCCTCAATTCCAACCTTCAGCTTCCGATTTCAAATTCCACACTAACTTTTAAATAGAGCTCGACTATTAAATTTACACCAAACATTCAGAATGGACGTGGAACGAAGAGCAGCCATTTCCAGCAGGAATGATAAATATGAGAAACAACAGAGGGCTGCTGGGAGAGGAAACATTAGGTGGCTGAGTGTTCCAGGTTGCTCAAGGTTGGCTTGCAGTGCTCTTGGAAGAGGAGCAGGGAAACAGGATTCCATCTGTGCATTACTTTCACTCTGCTTCTTCTGGAACCTCCCATGCCTACCGCCAGGACCTCTCTGCCTGTCCCATCTGGAGTGCACTCCAGTTCTGCTTTGACTCAGTGAAACCGAGACCATTCCTGACTCCTCCCACTCCCAGGTGTGAATGAGAACTACTCCGGTCCTCACAGTCACCCCATGAAGGGAGCACCCCCTTCCATACAGCCTCCCCAGAGTTGGGCTGAACCATGTGGGTACATGGAGTGGATGGACCCTTGGCTTTCACCAAGAATTTGCAGGAGACCAGAAGAAGGTAAAATGAATATAAAAGGCTACATTTAGAATAATTATTCTTACAAGTACTGAAAATAAAAAGGTAATGGAAACCAAGGCATTAAGTCATCATCCTACCCAGGGCTCTAAAAGTGTTTTGAAATCTTGCCTTACCTAATCTTTTGACCTGTGATCATTGAGGAACATTCAAGGCACAGCTATAACATGGGAAAACCAAATTTAAATAACTATTATAACTTGTTCTTTCAAAGAAGTAACCCAAAGGAGCTGAAAACTTCTTCAAAAGATGCTGTCTTGGCAAAAGATATTTTGAAAACCCTCTTTGGGAACTGGTGTCAGGGCCAGATGTAAAATACCATAAGATCAGTTTATTTCATTTATTTCAACACTTGGCCCAATTGTTGGACCACATAAACTTATTTACCTTACCTTATCTACTAGATCTGAATCTAGATGATATCTGGCTATTTGTCCAAAAGAGAGTTCCAGAGTGACAACCGTGAGGGCCAGAGATGGACCCAACGCGCTCTCTCTGTCCCCTGGCCTCCCTCAGTCATTGGCCTATGTTACGTGCAGTATACGGCAATGCCCCGGAACTAGCTGTAAGAGCACATCTTATTGCAATCAACCCCCATCCATCCTCAAATCCACTTCTTGAGGTCAAAGATTGTGTCTTAGCATTCCCAAGTCCAACCTAATTACACACAGGAGGTCGTCAATTTGCTGAACTGAACTGTTGTGCTGGAAATGAAATCACATACATCTGATCAAATACACATTTCCAACTTACAGTTTGGCTGTCTGGCGGCCCACTTCTTCCCCTCCTCACACAATGGGATAACTGGGAGAGTGTCTATAGCAGTTTCTTGCTCTGTAGGGCCTTCTCTTATACATGTGTTGGACTTCATGGGATAGGGCAGACATGGTATTCATTGCATTTATTTGTTATATCACTAGAGAAGAAGCATTTCAAAATGTGTACAAAAGGATACTCTAGTCCTCTAGTTGCACATCCCTTGTTCACAGCTAAACAGAAATAATTTAACATAATCATAGAGGCAGATTGGAAATACAACTGCATTTTCTCATTTACAACCCTGTACATGTACTCACCAAAAAAGGCAGTTGAAGACCTAAAGTTGTATTGGATATAAACAAATTCAACCCTAACAATCACCACACACAACATTATAAAAAAGTGTATTAGAAAGTATTGGAAACAATATTGCATATTAATATCTGGTTACACGAGTTCACAGTGAATGCTATTGCACCAATAGCATATGTGCTTTTTTATTCTGATGACTGTACATCTTAAATAAGTCTAATTTTGGTTCATTTTAAAGTAAAAAAACATTGAAATGAATGATACGATTCTGGATTTTAAATAGAGTTGACCCTTCATTATTGCTGGAACTCAAGAAGTGAAGACTAGAGAAATGCATTTGCTTCATGATTTGTCTACATCAGTCCATTTCATCTCCATTATCTTGGCGAGAAGATGACACTGCAAGGGCCACAATGTAGTCAAAACAAAACAAAACAAAATAAGAAAGAAGCACAAAATTAAGATGCAAGAAAGAAGAAGAAGAGGTGGAAGAGGGAGAGGAGGAGGAGGGAGAGAGGGAGGAGAAGGAAAATCCACATCTCCTTAACAAGTAGCTCTCTTTTTCGATGAAGAGTCTGGGATTTCATTTTGTGGTTGATTCTACATTTGAAGTGGAACACGCTGGTATCTGAAGTCATTGTGCTGCGATAATAAGACCTTTGCTGACGATGCAATGATAATGCAAATATTTTTGTGACTAGGACAATCACAAGCTCTAGGGTACACATTACTGAAGGAATCCGGGGTAGGGAGCAGGTGTTCAGGTTTTCCATTTCACAGGAAGCTGGAGCGACTAGGGAGGGGAGAGGAACTAGAAATGGCAATTTCTAATTGCAATCAACAGGTCACCCTGCTACTCTTAACCTTCCTTTCTCCGATATTTATTTTAAACACAGTGAGCGTGTATGAGATCTAGGGACACCTCATCACACGGGGGAACCCGAGAGATACACTCAAACCATCATGCAACAGAACAGACCACAGAACAAAAAGATGTGAAGTCATGCAAAATCCTACTTTTACAAGCTAGAAGAAAAACGTTAACAACTTTTGGTACAGAATGTGGCCAAAATTCAATTTTTTATGTTAAATTCAAACATAATTTAATTACCTGTTGCCATTATATGAAACTTTACTTTAAATACAATAGTTTCAAAGAAAAATGGTGTTACAATATAAAACCACAACAGAAGGTGTGTAAACAGACATTTATGTTTGCTATAAAACTCAGTGAGAAGGAAGGGGGAAAGCATTTTAGAAAAGAACTCCTGTAGCCACTATGTACAGTTCTGGTTTAAGCTTTGTTTGAATACCAGTGGGGGGCGGGGGGAATTCACTTTAACCCATTGACTGTGGGATGGATGTAAAAGAACAGGGTATATGACATTTGCTAGCAAACCGGAAATCCAAGAGGGCTCTCACCTGAATACATACATTTGGATAAGGCGTATCTTTCTCTGTACTTGCATATGGAACTGAAGCTGCCAACAGCTCTCTGTCTTCCTTCGCTCACTGCATTGATGGGCCACAGTCAAAATTATTACACTTTTGTTTATTTCTAGTTTGAAAAGGCCACACTGTTCTGCCAGAAAAGAGACCCGTGACCCAAACACTGTATCTTTGTGAACACTGCCACTTCAACAAGACTCAAGCGTACCTGAAGAGGTACAGTTTTGAAGACTGGAGAGGACTCTTCCATGTATAGAATGCATGAGGATTCCAAAGGAGCAGAGTCAGGCTCCATGCTGACAACCAGAAAAACACTCTAAATGTCCTTGCTTTTGTTGAAGATTTCTCAGACCTTTCACTGGTTTAGAATTCATTTAGGTCAATGGTTCTCAACTAGCAGTGCTTTTGCCCTGGAGGGCATTTTTGGTTGTCACCCTTTGGAGTGCTACTAGCATCTAGTGGGTGGTCACCAGGGACACTGCTAAATAGCCTATAAAGCACAGGAGAGCCCACACAAGGAGGAGGTACCTGGCCCCGAAGGTCAATAGTGCCAAGCCTGAGTAATCCTGGTTTGCAGAAAATGCTGAGGTGCACGGGTACCATTTTTCCTCTAAGCTCCTCTATGTTCACCTTGGGACACTTTTCATGAAGACAAGTACTGGAAAGATTTGAAATTGTACGGTCTTCCTTGCCCTAGAGAGTTGAGATCCATAACCTTAGAAATGATAGGATTCATCCTGAGGGAGCCCCTTCCTGGCCGGGATTAGAATCCCCACACCCTTTCCTTGGGCTTCAGAGATGCATTTGATTCTCTTAGTATGGATGGCATGGAAGAGGCCACCCACCTCTCCCTGTTAGAGCTCGTGGGTGCTATTCTATGAGGGAGCAGCCCATCACCGCCTGTATATTCTGTTTCTCTGCAGTGACAAAGGATGCAGAACAGTTCTGCGTGGGTCCACGTGTGCTACTGCGTCCTTACGTGGCGGGGTGTTTTGGTTTCAAACAGGTGGGGCCTGTGTGTTTTCAATGGAGAGGCTGGCCTTCACTTGACCTATTTCCTTGATCTGAAAATTAATGGTCATTCTAAATCCTTCTGTTAAGGAATTTAAAACATGGAAAATATACAGTGAGGATAGGGAAAGCAATCAACTACATACTAAGAAATCCAGGCCAATGGCTGCAGACACAATGTGTGCTTAATTAAAATAGGTGGGAACGTATGCTCACAGAATTAGGTAGAACCCGCCAGGGAAAAGAATATAGGAGCCCAAAATGGAGGGTGGAATGTGGAGTAATAAGGCTTTGGGTTCAGAGAAACTATACTGTTTGAGATGGTTGAAAAGAACCAAGGTTTGAATTTCTGGACTGCTGTTGACTATGTAGTGATGGATTTATTTTGGACCGTTAAAAGATGTGGGACTGGAAAGCAGAGAACAAGGGTCTCCAGGTCTGCACATAAGAACTCCGAGCTGGGTTCACCCCACCTGGCAACAAGCCTCAGGAGGCTTGGCAGTCATCTGAGAACCCCCCCTGGGGTTCAAGAAAGAGTATAAAAGGCTCTCCAAACCCTCCCTCTTTGCCAGGGCAGCCCACCAGACACAAATTTTCCCAAGTAATTTATTATCCTATGCAGCAATGGACTTCACGATTTTCTTTTAGAAAGAGCAGACTTTGCGCCCTGGGAGCATGTGGTCTCGGAGCCTTTTCAGGCCCTGCTCTGTCGTGGGCACCTCCCGGGCTCTCCCACTCCCTGTCCCCTCTTCCGCAGTGGTCGCTCGGATGGTCACACTCCCAGGGCCGCGCTCACTGCTTGGGGGACACGGATAACACGCGGAGTGCGTGAACCCCGTGCTTGCAGCCAGCTCAGTCCTTCCCAGGCTTTGGCCTGCTTTCCTAAAATCCTCTCTGAAAATGACAAATGGTTTGGAGAAGGGGGACTCTAATAGAGAGCAACAGGTGAAAGGGTTGCAGCTAGCAGTCTAGGGAAACTTCTAGTAAGAGAGCAGTCTGGGGGCTCCAAAAGGTTAACCCTGCATCTAACAATAAAAATCTTTTTTT
>JAQZBX010087091.1:0-12913 GCA_029593785.1 Cabassous unicinctus
ATTTAGCTACTGCTGTATTGTGCTCTGTTGAGTTTCCCCTTTCTTTTGTCTCTTCATTTATTTTTCTGATTTTTTTTACCCATGTTATTTCTTTTCTTCCCTTTTTAAAACTGTCTTCTGTATTCTGCTGATGTTCTCTTGTATCACCTCTTTTTGTTTGGTCTCCAATTTTTCCTGTTTTTATTTCACTTTCCTTTTTTTCTGTTTTCTTTCTTTTTTTACTATTTTATTTTTTCTTTCTTTCTTCTTTTCCTGTTTTCTCATTACTGGCCTTATAATTCATTCTACATATTTCTCTCAGTTGTGTTTCTATTTCATTGTTTCTTCTCCGCATTTTTAGTTTTCATCCTCTTTACTTTTTACTCATTTAATTATTCATTTTCCTAGGTATTGTATGGTTCCTCTTCTACCTTTTACTAATATTATTACAAATATTCCTTTTCTCTTCTTATCTCTTTTTTCCAGTCCTAATTTTTTTAAAGGAACCATAGAAAACAGCAAGGAAACAGAATAAGAGGAACAAAGTGTCAAAGTGAAACCTTACCATACACACAAAAACTGCAAAATAAAACCCTAGAGTAGAAAGAGAAGTTAATCAACTGAACAAGCCCATCAAGATAAACAGATGCCTAGACACCAACAAAAAATTACAAGCCATACTGAGTAACAGGAATACATGGCCCAGTCCAAAGAACAAACTAAAAAACATGAGGAGATGCAGAACATGGAACAACTAATGAGAGATGTCCAAACAAATATCATGAATCAACTTAATGAAGTGAAGGAAGAGATTAAGGACATTAAAAAAACATTGGAAGAACATATTGAAGAAATTGTAAACATACAGAAAAAGTAATGGATATGAATGGCACAATGCAAGAATTCAAAAATACACTCAAAGCACATAACAGCAAATTTAAACAGATAGACAAAAGAATCAGCAATGTTGAAGATAGTACATCTGATATCAGAGATAGTAGAACAGATAAACAATGACCATCCCAAGGAACAGAGAGAGTATGCAACTGCAACCAAGATACTCCCATCCATCTGCCCTATGTTATTGAAGCTTCCTCTCAATTGGCGGTGAAATGGGCATCCCCATCCCAGAATTGGGGAATGAACTATGGACTAAAGTAGACTTACTGCTATTCTACTATATATTTACTGTGATTCTAGCAGTGGAAGAATTTGTATCATTGATGTGGAGGCAGTGGCCACTGAAGGTTCTGAGGGAGGGAGACAGAAAAACAGGCATAATATGGGGGGAGTTTTGGGACTTAGGAATTGTCCTGAATGACATTGCAATGACAGATACAGGGCTTTATATATCTTGCCATAACCTACAAAATTGTGCAGGATAGAGTGTAAACTACAATGTAAACTATAATTCATGCTAAGTGACAAAGCTCCAAAATGTATTATCAATTGTAATAAATGTACCACACTAACAAAGGATGTTGTTAATGTGGGAAAATGTGGGAAGGCTAGGGAGTGGGTATGTAACTTTTATATAATCTAAGTATCTTTTAAAAGAAATAAAAATATATTTTAAAAACAGTAAAAAAGAATCAATCTACCAGCTAGCTCTTTTAGGAATCATGGAATAGTGTCATGAGTCTTGAATGAGCTAAAATTGTCCTCTTTCCTAAAATACACACAAAGATTAAATTTGGCATCCACAATCAAGTCTAAATGATATGGTGTGAGGTGGGTAGGGTGGACTGGCTTTAAGCAGTGAATTCTTCCTCATTCTGGTTTGCACCAGAGCATGGTGAACTAGCATGTACAATGACTATTTAACAAACACTTATGGCAATAATATCCTACTACCTGGATTGTAGAAAATGCAGCATATTTGTCAAGCCAACAAATTCAGTGGAGTCTTTTGATTATACAATATTCCTGATGATAACATAAGTATCAACTTTCTTGGCTGGCCTGTTTTGCAGTGTCTTCTACTTAAAATTACTTGAAAGACATACATTTAGAATCTTAACAATATTTAGAATACATGCTTACTAAGTTTGTTCTCAACATTCTAACAGATTTTTTGCAAAACAGGTTCTTCCTGAATAAAATCATTCATACATGAAAACTATTTGATACAAGAACTGATTTTCACAAACACAGATCTCTAGTCTAGTATTCTGGGAATTGATATATAAGTTATTTGGTGGGAGAATAAGAATGGCACTATTTCCATTGGATAAATGTACACCACTGGTGTATGTATAACACTGGAAAACCTAATTGATAACATATTGTTTGCATCACCCCTAAAGACAGAGCCTTGTGAAAATTTTGACAAGTTGACTGGTCTATATGATAAATTATTTTGTTCAGAATCACAATCCAAAGCAAGTGCACTATGTTGGGTCCTTTAATTGCACTGGAGAGACTATTAAAAAGTGGCAAACTGAGGATTTTTAATTCTCAGATTAAGGCACAATCAAAAAGAAGCAGTCTTCTAGGACTGCAAGAATCAAATCTGTTTTTTCTGAAAACTATAGTCAGATATGGAAATGACTCAAAATCAGAGTCAGATCCTGTGGGTTGATAAATGACAAATTTTGTTGAATTCATAGCTTTGCCAAAGAATATGAAGTGATTAAAAAGAAAGGTCCATATCACATTTTTTCCAAGTTGCACACACGCTCAGAGCAATTTATTAATCCCCAAATGCCACTCTGTTTACTCGTCGAAGGGATGACTCTGGAGTCAGGTGATGAATGAAATATTAGTCTTTTTTTAGCTCACAGATGAAACAGTAGCTCTCCATAAAAACCCTGATATTTTTTCCTAATATCTGGGATTAACACTTGAAAAAGTCATAGTTAGCAGTGGACAAAATACCACATTGATTTTAAAATCAATTTTATTGAAGCATATTCATAAACCATACAATTTATCTAAAGTTTACCATCAAAGACATTTGGTATAATTACAGAGTTGTGTGTTCATTACTTCAATCAATGTAAGAACATTTTAATTACTCCAAAAAAAAAATAAGGAAAACAAAACCAAACAAAACAAAACAAAACAAATGAACACAGAAATCCTTAACCCTTTGTAGTCTCCTCTTAATCTTGCTATGATTCTCTTGCCATACATAATTGCTAATGTATTTTCACCTCTTTAATTTACTTTCATTTGCATTTTGTATAGACAGAGGCTAAAACTATGTAATATTTTGTCTAATTCATTTGACTTACTCTACATCCTTTTTTAACATTGAAGGAGGCTTATTAATCTATTACTATATAATACAATCTGTATTATGTTTTGGTTGTATTTTTGCCCACATACCACCCTGATATTAACATCATATAACATTCACATACATTTGTTCTTTTTCATAGAGAAAATTCTTATATATGCACTATTAACAATACTTATATTTCACAAGAGTGTTTGCTATGCTATATAGTACCATGTTTCAATTTTTAGCTTTCCTTCTGGTGATATACACAACCTTGGATTTTCCATTTCAACCACTATTATACTAATGTATTAGAGCTACTAAATACAAACACTATGATGTGCTTTCACCATTTCTATGCATTTCCAAATATTACCAAATACACTTTTTTACCAATTCTGCACAGATTTAAACACAGCTTCCCATTCTCTAACCTCACACTATTTTCTGGTGACTTTTATTCTGGTTATTAACTCCATGACTTGACTCATTACTTTCAGTTCATAATTTTGAAATCATATAATTTTTCGCCTTTTGTGTCTGGCTTGCTTCACTCAACATAATGTCATCCAGGTTCATCCATGTTGTCATATGATTCATGATTTCATTTCTTCTAGCAGCTGAATAATATTTATCATGTATATACAATAATTTGTTTATCCTTACATCAATTGATAGACTCCTGGATTGTTTCCATCTTTTGGCAATTGTGAATAATGTTGCTGTGAACATCAGTGTGAAGATGTTTGTTCATGTCCCTGCTCTCAGTTCTTCTTGATATACACCTACTAACAATATTGCTGGTCATGTGGTAGATTTATATCTAACTTCCTTAGGAACTTCCAAGCAGATTTCCACAGTGACTGTAAAATTCTGCATTTTCAACAATAGTGAATAAGGATTCCTATCTCTACAACTCCTCTTCAACCCATGCAGTTTTCTTTAAAAAAAAATTGCTGTTTTATTAGGTGTGAAATGATATTGATATCTAATGGTAGCTTTGGTTTCCACTTCCCTAATAGCTAGTGTTACTGAACATTTTTGTATGTTTATTCACAATTTGTATTTCTTCTTTAGAAAAATGTCTATTCCTATTCAAGTCTTTTGCCCATTTTTCAATTATGCCCATTTGTCTTTATATTGTTGAGTCGGGTCTCTTTATATATCATGGATATTAAACCCATATCAGATGTGTGATTTCCAAATATTTTCTTTCATTTGGTAGGCTGCATTTTTACCTTCTTCTCAAAGTCCTTTCAGGTGCAAATGTGTTTAGTTTTGAGGAGATAATATTTATCAAGTTTTTTCTATTGTTGCTTGTGTTGTGGGTGTAAGGTTTAAGTGAACCCCACATGCCACAACACCTTGAAGAAATTACCCTACCTTATCTTCTAGGAATTTGCCTGGCCTTTTTGTTTAGATCTTTGATGCATTTGGAGGTGATTCTTGGGGAGTGGAATAGAGGTCCTCAATCCTTCTTTTGTTTAAGTATATCCAGTTGTCCCAGGAAATTTGTTGAAGAGATTGCAATGTCTGAGTAAAGTGGGCTTGGTAGGTTTATCAAAAATTAGTTTAATGTGGATGAGAGAGGCTGTTTTTGAAGGCTCAATTTGATTCCATTGATCAATATGTCAATCTATATGCAAATAATGTGTTGCTTTGACTACAGTAGATTTTTAATACAATTTGCTGTCAATAAGAGTGAGTTCTCCAACTTTGCTCTTCTTTTTTAGGATGCTCATGGCTATTTGGGCCCCTGTCCCTTCCAAATAAGTTTTGTATTTGACTTTCATATTACTGTAAAATAGGCAATTGGAATTTTGATTGGGAGTATGTTGAAAGTATAAATCAACTCAACTTGCTTAGTTTACATCTTTACAATATTTGTTTTCTAATCAATTAACACAGAATATCCTTCCAATTATTTAAGTCTTTATTTCCTTTTACTTTTTTTATGATCTGTAAATAAAGACTATTATTGTAGGAAATATAGAGAGAAATTTCCTGAAATTTACTGCTTATCAAAAAACAGTTATACAGCAACAATGCATGTCTGGAAGAATCACTGAGATTAGTGACATCATCTATGCTTAATAAACAGGGGTTGTATTGTCTATTAAAGCCTCATCTATCTTATGTCGAGTGTGTAGGAGAAAGGCATATATGGGGGATGGAATGTGGATTATTGCAAACTTAATCAGATGATAACTCCAGTTAAGGTTCTGATCTCTTTCTGGAGCCACAACACAAACCCTGGCTAAAATTCTAAAGTCTTTGATATGACAGATTATTTTTACACCAAAATCCATACAACACAGAAGCAATTGCTTTCATCTGGCAGAGACTGAAATATGCATTCATTGTTGCAGCAACTACTATAATTTTATATGTAACAACTACGCAGAGTAAACATTTTACTGCAGAAAATTCAGGCAGAAGATTCTGTCTTCAATACTGTAATAGGGAATACAACAGACAAGTCAAATGATTTAAAGGAAATTACATAATAAAGAGGTGTTTTAATGTACAAAAATTAAAGGGAGAGAATTCTAGAAATTTGGTAAGTAGCAGGTTATTTTTCTATGCACTGATAAAATTATCTAGATTTAAAACTCCCAGGATTTGACCTCTGTTAATTATGAGACAATTTCTAAACTTGGGTCAAAAGATCATTTTATAGAGAGAATGTTTCTCACCCTGAAAGCTTTTAAAAGGCCTGCCTTATGTCCTTGTTTCTAAGACAATAGATAAAGGGATTCAGTATTGGTGTGACCACTGTGTACATCACTGAGGCTATTGCATTTGCCCTTGAGTTTTCTGTAGGAGCAGAACTAAGACACACTCTAAGACCTGTAACATAAAACAAGGTCACAACTGAGAGGTGAGACTCACAAGTAGAAAATGCTTTATATTTGCCATCAGCTCCTGAAATTCTCAAAATGGAAAATATAATCTTAGAGTAAGTGTAAAGGATCCCAGTGAGTGGAATAACAGCCAGAAGTCCAGCTGCAAAATACAGCACTAGGTCATTGAGGAAGGTGTCAGAACAGGCACGTCTGACTACCTGATTAAGTTCACAGAAAAAGCGGGGCATTTCCAACTCTGTATAAAAAGGCAATTGCAAAACCACTATTTCATGCAAAAGGGAGACCAAAATACTCAATAACCAGGATGCCAGTAGCAGGTGACCACAGACCCAGGGGTTCATGAAGACCATGTAGTGCAGGGGGTGGCAGATGGCCACAAAGTGGTCATAGGCCATTGCAGTCAATAAGGAGATGTCTAATCCTGAAAAAAACATAAGAAAATGTATCTGGATAAGACAGTTTTCATAAGTTATGGTTTTCCTCTCTCTCTGGATGTTCAGCAGCATCTTTGGGATAGTGGTGGAGGTGAAACAGATATCTGTAAAAGACAGGTTGGAGAGGAAGAAGTGCATCAGTGTTTGGAGGTGGGAGTCTGAAATGATGGCCATGATGATGAGCAGGTTTGCAAAGATTGTGACCATGTACATAGACAGGAACATCCCAAATAGGAGAGGATGCATTTCTGTATCTTCTGAGAGGCCCAGGAGGATGAGTTCTGAACCATGTGTTTGGTTCTCTGTTTCCATCTATACAGTGCAACTGCTGGAAAAGAGACCAAAGAAATGAAAATTTAAACACAAACAGCTATCAACAAATTAATATAATTGCTATGGTTTGTAAACAGATTAAATTAATGGTTTCTTATTACATGCAGATACATCTAGTGTACTTAATCTGAAAATACTGGAGAAACAAAGGCTTCTGTTACTTTTTTTTTTAGGTTTATACCACGTATTGAACCAGGGACCTCATATATGTGAAGCAGACACTCAACCGTGAGCTACACCTGTTCCCCACTTCTGCTTCTCTGTAATGCTGTTTCTGACTAGCTGTCCTTGTCGATAATTGCAAATGTTTTCTCATGGAAACACTTTTCACACCAAATTCTGTAGAATTTATTTTATTCAGCAAAGATTTTTACCAGCCATTTTGTGCCCTATGATGAAACGTTGAGGTACTAGATATTGGTGATGGTAGCACGATATTCTGGATGTAATTAATATTACCAAATAGTACACCTGAAAATTAGTAAAGCAGGAAGTTTTGAGTTCTGTATATGTTACTGCAATTAAGAGTTTTAATAAATTAATTAATTAATTAGTTAATTGGAGGTATTCTGCTTCAGCATATGTAACACACAATATTGTTATGATGCTGTTTTTTTCAACCTGAACTGTACAATCAACTGTACCCAGTTTTAAATGCAAGCAAGTTATTTTGAAGATACTGGCAAATTAGTTCTAAAATTTTTATGGAAAGCCTAACACATAAAAAGCCAATATAATACTGAGGAAGACAAATTTGTAGGACCACACTAACTTATTTTGAGACTTACTAAAAAACAACCAAACAGTGTTGTCTTTTTTAATTAGACACATAGTCTCATGTTAGATAATCCAGAAATAGATCCACACAAATGCCATCAAATGTTCTATGACAAAGAAGAAAGATCAATTCAATGGAGAAAGTGTTGTCTTTTGAACAAATGGCTCTGGAACAATGGGAAATACACATGCCAAACAAAAACAGAAATTAGAGAGTTAACTCAACATGAATCATGCACTCACATGTAAAATGTAATACATAAAACTTCTAGAATAAAACATAAAAGAAAATCAAGTTCCCAGGTTTTGGTGATGAGTGTTTAGTTTTAGCACTCAAAACATGATCCATGACAGAAGAAAATTCATACTTTGTACTTTATAAAATGAAAAACATCTGCTCTGTGAAAAACATTGATAAGGGAATGAAAAGAAAGTCAACAGACTTGGAGAAATATTTGCAAAACATATATTCAATAAATTATTTATATTCAAAAATATGAAGAATTCTTGACATCCAGCACTAAGAAAGCAAAAACCCAGTAAAAAATTATGAACAAACATATTGCAATATTCTTGAATCAATGTCAATTACGTACTGTGTCAATGGTGGGGGGGGTATGGAAGAGATATGCCAAATATATGCTATAGACCATAGTGGTAATAGTCTGAAGATATTACCTCATAAACTGTAACAAACATTCTACAATGGTGTGGTGTGTTCGTAAGGGGTTCTTTTATGGGAACTTAGCATATCTGCATGATTGTTTTGTAATTTCACAACTTCTTTAATAAAAATATTTTAAAAAATAGGCTGACAATGGATATAGTTCAAGTCATTGAGCACCGGGTTCAACCCCCAGTACCTTCTTAAAAAACAACCCAAAAAAACCCACAATAAAACAAAGTAAACTCTCATTGGGGAGCAGATGTAGCTCACTAGTTGAGCACATACTTCCCATGTACCAGGTCCTGGGTTCTATCCCCAGTACTGCCTAAAAAAATGGGCAAAAATTCTGAACAGAATCCTAACCAAGAAGGTATAGCATTGGCAAATAAGTGTCCATGAAAAGATGCTGCAAAAGACAATGATGACTCTCAAATGATTGTTGCTAAAGAAACCAATTTAAAGTCCTACATATGTATATCAACATATTTTATGACCTTCTGGATAAGGGAAAAAAAAACAGTGACAATAGAATGATCACTGGTTGCCAGGGATTAGGGAGAGGGCAGCTGGGTTGAATAGGTAAAGCACAGGGGAATTTTTAGAGCAATGAAACTGTTCTGTATTATACTGCAATTGTAGGTACATGACATTATACATTTTTCAATACTCATTTAACTTGACAGCACAAAGAGGGAATATTAATGTATGAAAATAGAAATTCATTACAAGGTATGCAAAATGTTCATAAATGACCTTTCTGACAAATGCATGAAATGCCTTCTCTGAAGGGTATGGGGGGAATTTGCTGAAATTGTAATATTGGATATGAATACAGTGTGTAAAATGACTCAATAGACACTGTACACAAGTACTGTACTCTAGTTGATAAAGTTGTATCCTTCCAGGATATGTGTTAACAATTTTTTTACTTCTATATATGGAGACTGGTATCAAGCAATGAAATAAATGGAGGGTCAATGGGGAAATATGCTTCTCACTGTGGTTTGGGAGTTTACAGATAAACAAGGGGAGGACCTTGGACTGTTTTGTGTTAATGGTTTAGAGTTAGAGACATCAATATGAACTCATGTGGAGGTGAATATAGATACAGAAGTTTGCATGTTGAAATACTTAGAGTTATGTGCATATATACATGGTAGTGCACATAAATATATTTACTTACAATCTCCATGGAGAGGACCCAGTAGAAAGGCACATACAGTGTCCAGACTTTGGATTTTAACACCATTCTCCAATATGAGTCTCCTTGGAGAAACAATTGACTGCATTACTTTAACAAGAAATATACACAAAAAGTCTGGAGCACCTTGTACTGAAATAAAACCCTCAATGATGGGGATAATATCAAATAGACACAAGGCACAGCTGAAAGGTCTCCAATAGCCAAAATTGGAACAAACTGAACTACAAAATAAAGTAGTTATTTTGACCCAGAGTGTATCACAAACCAAAGTATAAAAGGTATAAAATAAATGTAATGAGCCAATCTTGATCTAAATAAATTATTGATTAAATAAATGAGAGACATATCTTCTATGCAGATGAATCCCAATAATTTATAGAGATATTGATCTCTCAAGGCAGTGGAGCAAAAATCCCATCCTGAATGTGGGTTTCACACAGTGACTACTTTCCAAAGGTGATATATGGAAAGGCAGATAAATGAGGAAATTTATACTGGCCAAACCTCAAAACACTGTTGATAACATCAGCAATAACAATGATAAGTCATGTTGATAGGGTGTACACTGGATATGATGTGATTTTATCTCAGGTGTCTTCCTCCAAATCCCAAAAACCCAGTCTAGTCATGTGAAGAATTCAGAAAAAATTTGTCTGGAGTAAATTTTACAAAATACCTGACTTGCACTTCTCAAAACTATGCAGGTCATCAAAATGAGGAAAGTCTCAGAAGCTGTCCCTGCCATGAAGGTCCTAAAAAATTATTACAAATAAATGTAATGTGGTATTTTGGAGGGAAGATGTTAAGAACAATAGAAAGTAGGTGAGAGGTTCTTGGAAACCCTCTCTATTATGCTTGCAATTTTTCTGTAAATGTAACAGTGTTCTAAGATATTAAGTTTATTACAAACAAACTATTAGTGAAATGCAAAAGCCTAGGAAAATCAAACTCTAAGGTTCAACCCAGAAACAATTTTACACCTTGGACAAGAATATCACATTGCTGTAAGTCACACATTCTTCCTCCATTATTTTAAAATACTGAAAAATGATTTTGTATAGTAACTGAAAGAATTAAATAAAATAATGAATACAAAATGTCTGACATTATGCCTAGTATATTAATGAATGTTTTTATTTATTGTCATTCAACCCCACGCAGACTAACTCCCCACACCTCCTTCCCACTTCCACTGTGCTATTTCTATCCTTCATTATCTCTATGGGATTTTGACAAAAACAATATTCATATTGTTGCAGAGTGAGCTTTCCTCATGGCAAACATTTTCATAAACATCACCTTCTATAAACCCGCACTGACTCTCTAAAAACTTCAAACCTAAATATCCATCTTGTGGGCAAAACACAAAGCTCTCTGTAATCTGGCTGCTGAAAACCTGACAAAGCTCATGTTCCACTTTTCATGCTCTCCTCCTCAATGTTCATCTGATATAAAGAGCTATTTTTAAAAACTCACAGCACCTTATTCTTATATTGATCTCACATTTTAGTCCCTGTCTTCTCTTCTTCATATGCTTATACCCCTTTCTCCTCTTGAAATTACCCCAATTCTTACTTTCAGTGTAAGTGCAATCATGAACTCCTTTCCTAAGCCTTCCCTAACCTCCACAGGATGAATCCAAGCTTTTGGATCCCCTTCAGCAGAATTTCAGAGCCACCACAGGATATTGCATGTACTTACTTCTATTTCTCTTGTACGTATCTCTTTGAGATGAGGAACAATGTTTTACTAATTTCTTTATTCCCAAAGTAATATTTTGTGCCTGCCATGAAGTATTTGATGACTTAATGTTGGTTAATGACTAAAATAAAATGTGACTGAACATGGTTAAACAGATGCTTGCAACAGTTGTAGACAAAGAAGCAGCAGTGAAACAAGGAAAAATGCTGCAAAGAGAGCGAAACCCCATGAGTGAGAGTTAACACCAGAGGAGTCAGATTGGGGAAAGAAGAAAGTTTGTTTTATCTGTTATCTCCCTCCACAATCAGGCTTTCTAAGATGGCTGGACTTTGTATTTTAAGCTTTCTTTACATGCATAATCTGTTGATACCCTTAAAGTTTCTAACAATAAAAAGATGTCCCTGGAATTATAATACATTCTTACAGCACTGGTGAAGAATCTGTGACTCACCCAGAAATTATCAAGATAGGGTCTGAGTTCATCAATTCAGATGATTCCTTGAATGGTGGATGAAATTGGAAATTCTGCTCCCAGGAAGAAATATAAGATTGAACCACTCACAAGATCTCTAGAAAACAAAATTGAGTTTTCTCTTCACCAGAGATTAGTAAAGTAGACCTGAGAGAGAGTAGGGGAAGAATTTTGAGTTTCCATGCCTAGAAGGATTCCATTCCCATAAGCATCATAAATCAAGTATTCTTTTGTCTCTCTTATCACTGAGATATTTACTTCTCTGGAGATAAGAAAGAAAAATACAATGAAAACTTGTGCTGATTTTGATCCTTGGCAACAGCTTTGGAGCTCCATGTTCATCTCTTATCCTGGTAGACTCCTTCTTTCCCAGGAGGAGGTCACAACTCTTTAGATGTGAGATTTAATATTGCAAGTTTTCCCAAAATGATTTCCCTATCTCTGATTTTGGAGGGAGATTCTGAGTACACTAAAATATCTTATGTCTCCAATCTGTCTCCTCTGGAGCTGGCTTTCATACATGGGACTTCCCTCTCAACAGGATTCCTTTTTGTCTCACTGCTTATCTTTTTCTCTCCCATAGTTAGCAATATGTGTTCAATTCACTGAAACACTGGTTTTCTCAGTCATTCAACAAATATTTACTTATCAATACTGTATGGTGAGCAGTAAACTAAACTATGTGCTGGGAATGAAGAGAAGGATAAGATATCTTGCTTCCTCTCAAACAGCTCACAGACTAAACAAGGCAAGGAACAAAGACATAAATAATTGCAAAACCCCAAGCTGGTACCGGAGTCCTGTTGAAGTGTATTTCCATATAAATCAGGATCGGTCTTTCCATTTCTGCTAAAAAGGCTACTGGGACTTAGATGAGGATTACATTGAAGGTAAAGAACACTTTGGGTAATACTGACACCTTAATAATGTTAATTCTTCCTATCCATGAACACAGAATGCCTCACCCTCTACTTAGTTGTTTTCTAATTTCTTGCAGCACTTTTCTGAAATTGTCATTGTGCAACCTCTTTAGTGAAAATTATTCCTACACATTTTGTTCTTTGAAGCTATGTTGAATAGAAATTTTCAAACATTCAGTTAAGTATATTCTTTGCTGGAATATAAAACACATCTAATATTTTACATGTTAATCCTGTGGCTTGCATTTGGCTGGATTCATTTATGAGCTCTAGAGTTTTCTTGTGGAAGCTTTGACATGTTCTATATAAAGAATCATGAAATCAATGGAAACAGTT
>JAQZBX010087092.1:0-12915 GCA_029593785.1 Cabassous unicinctus
CAGACACCCGTGCCGCACCCTGTCCACTCTCTGCCTAGATCTGGGAGCTGCTTGCAGTCGCCCTCCTAATCCGACGCCATCTTTTTCCCTTCCCCAAGAATGACGTTCTCAAAGCAATTAATAAGTCCTTTAATGTAAAATTGGAAAATGAAAGAGAAAAGAATTTTAAAGATATTATAAATTTTAAAAGAGGGTGCAAGGGACCCTCTGGGAACCCTGGCACACCATGGTGCCATCCTAATAGGACTGTCATTCCCTGCTGGGAACCTTAGCCAGCAAGCAGCTCTCCTTGACCTGGGCTGGTTGGCTGGTCACTCTGTCTGGCAACAGTGGAGCAGGAGGATCCTGATGGGATGGCCCATGCTGGGGTGGGATGGAATAAAATGGATGCTGGTGAGGCCTGGCTCAGAAGGTGTAACTACTAAAGCATATCCCTGTATTTGGACTGGATATGAACACACCATTGCGCACTCAGGCTCCTGGTGTGTGTGTTTGGGGAAGGGTCTCTTTACCACCCTGGGTTCCTGCAGAGTTCCTGGCAGAACCATGGTAAACACTGTTGACAGCACACATTCCTTCCCCTTCCCTAAAGTCACCTGAGCAATCAACTTTGGAGCTGTGACAGGGAAGCCTGCATGCAGTAGGACCATGGGGACTTGGAGTGAACGTCAGTCCAGAAAACCCTTCTCCAGGAACATCACGGGGTCTCCATCCGGACTCCACTCCTTTCATGGAACTGAGTCAGTGGTATTTCACATGGAGTGCTGTGGCTTCTTGGTTGCATCTGTTGGCTTAGCATGCACCCTATGCAACTGTGTCACAGACTTGCAGGAGCACAGACCTCTCCACAATATGCCAGAATTTTCAGAAAAATGGACCTGCCAGTCTTGGCTAGTTGTTAAAACATTCCATGGGGGAATGGAACCTGGAACCTCAGGAATCTGAATGCCCTTCTACACTTGACTGAATGGACATATGGTATAAAATCAAGAATACCATACATGCTTTGTGGGACATATAGAAAGAAAATAAAGGGAAATTGGCAGAAAAAATATTCAAAGATATATTGGCAGGAAACCTATCAGATAAAATGAAAGGCATATATATGCATAATCAAGGAACCCAGACAACCCCATAGAGGATAAAAATCATAGAAACCCATGCCCAGACACTTTGGGATCACACAGCATAATGCCATGGTCAAGGAGAAAGTTCTGAAAGCTGCATGAGTAAAGCAATATGTTTTGTTCAAGGGAATCCCAATAAGATTAAGCAACAATTTCTCAACAGAAATCATGAAGGCAGAAATCAAGAAGCAAAAAGGCAAAGTAAGATGAAATATTCTGTGTGTTGACAGAAAATGATTTACTTCTAATAATATTATATCCAGTCAGACAGGCTTTTGGAAAGGAGGGGAACATTAATATGGCACACCCATATTAAAACAAACAAACAGTACTGCAGGAGATTTTCACCACTTCTGCTGCCCTACAAACATTTTAAAGCAAGTCCTTCAGACAGAAATGAAAAGACACTCAAGAGTGGATTGAATTATAAAAAAGTTTAAGATTTCTGGCAATGTCAAACTTATGTGTATATATCAATACCAGTGATAATGCATTGGGTTTTTGGTACATAACTCCATATTTAAAAATTTCTAAATTTCAAGTGCATAAAAGTTGCTTTGGGACATACAGTGTATGAAGATATAATATATAACAATTACAATAAAAATAAGGGTTACAGAAGGGAATAGGAACAGTATACATGTATATGGAGTATAATTAACCCTATAATAATAATATATGGTTTATTAATTATGAAAAGGTACCACACTAATGTAAAATATTAATGCTAAGGAAAACTGTGTGTGGGAATTCTATGGGAACTCTGGTCATTCTGATTAATTTTCTGTAAACCATCATACTTATAATTAAAAATAAAACTATTGCCTAGGACAAAGAAAATCACTATAAAATGGTAAAGAGGTCAATTAAAGATAAAGACAACAATTAAACATATATATATGAACATTATATATAGGGAGAGATCAAAGCAACAAAATATATGAAGCAAATATTGACAAATTTGAAGGGAGAAATAGATAGTGGTACATTACAAATAGGAGAATTCAATCCAGCACAGTCAATAAAGGATTGACCCTTTAGACAGGTGATCAGTAAGGAAACAGGAATATAAAATATTAATGATAAGGAAAACACCTGGGGGATATATGAAAATTCTCTCTTGTCTGCAAGAATTTTTCAGTAACCAGACTGCTCTAATAAAAAGATGAATAAAATGAAAACAACTATTAAAATCATGGCAAAATTTGTTTTAAGAGAAAAATAAACTTTAGAAGAATTGTATCCTACAGCTGAGCTTGAGAACTTCCCAAACTTAAAGATTTGTCTGGGAGGGTAAGCGACATTAAAAAATGTGGTTTATTTTAGAAATGTAAATCATTCTTTGAACAAGTACTTTCCAGATGAAGACTAGTGAATATTATATATCTAAAAAAAGGAAAATGTGTTGCACAAAAAAAAAAAAGATTGTAAGGCAAGGTTAGATTTAATATAATCCATTATAAGAAATATACTGTACAGGTAGAAACATTAAAATGTTAATAATAAATCTGACATAATTGACATCAGTGATGGCATAATTATTTGTATATTACAGCCCTAACTATTGGATCCAATAATCCCTTAGAATGACATAAATTACTTGTTTGGTGATTGTATTTTCATTCATGCCCTGTTTAGTTGTGTATTATCAAGTTCCTATTTGGGAATTCTTTACATCTTATTGGAATGAATTACCACAGTTAACAATAGGCTAACTCCTAATTTTATGGGGTGAGAAAACACAAAATTTTTTTCAATATTCTGCCTAAGATAATATTATGGACCCAGATGGATTATTCCAATTAAAGAGTATGCATTGGGAAGCGCAAACAAAAAATGATGTACCAAAAATTTTTCTCTTCTGCAATCCTGGGTCAATTCAAAACAGGTGTTTATTTCCACAAAGAAATGTGCAGAATTCTGATCATAACATCACTCCTTTGATAGGCATCAGAGGAGGCAAACAAAGGGTGAGGGGGAGGTGAGGGACCAACAGAGAAAGAAGGAAAATGAGAAAAATATCCAGAAGGAAATTGCGGATCATGTACAAGGTCATTAGAGCCTTCACTGCACAATCAGAAGAATGGATTCCTGCTGGTTTTATGTCTACCAGGAACATAGCTCCCACTGCCCTAACGCTAGGTCAAAACCACTCTCAAGTAATTTCAAATAACTACAACCAGTCAGAGGTGGACTCAGAAGAAAAGTGAATTAAACTAGGATTCAATCCTAATAAGATTACTAGAAAAACCCTCATGTTCACAAAGGGAGCTACTCAGGTCTCAGACAACCAAGGATCGAAGAAGAAATAAACACAAAAATGAGAAACTATTTACACCTTAGGTATGAGACAATCTATCCAATCTCATGTGATACCAGATATATCCATGCTTACCCAGGGATGAAAATCCTCTTCAAGGAATGCTAAATTTGCCTGCAGGATCCTCGATCCAAAATGGCTTGCTGCAGTTGAGGCTAAAGCAGGTAGGAGCAGGTGCTATCTCCTCTATGTGGATCCAAGGAAATACAACTGCCTGGTGGAGCCAGCTGTCCGGTGTGGTGATTGGCACACCCCTCCTCCACCATGGGAATCCCCAGAGGGTGTGGCTTGAACATATCCACATCCCATTTTTTTGGGAACCTGGGGGCAGGGAGGGAGGTGGGAGGGAATCTTTTGAATGGAATTCTGGTAATTGATGACCAGGATGAACAGAACACACAGGGATGAAATAGAAAAGATGTCTTCCTAGCAATAGGTTCATGAAGCTCTAATTCTGTTTAGAGGTCCTAGCCCAAATATAGATGTATTATGAATAAACCAGGAGTCAAACTGATGATTAAAGGGGAAAGTAGTAAACACAAGAGAAGCCATGAAAAACAGGTAACATCCACACCGAGCATGACATGTTGATAATGGGAGATGATGGAAATTGTCTGCCAAATATATGCTATGGACCATGCTTGGTGGTCATAGTCTGATGACATTATCTCATAATCTGTAGCAAAGCTTCCATCACAGTGTGCTGTGTTGATGGAAGGCTGATGTATGTGGAGTCTTCCAATGTGCATGATTTTTTTCTAAGTTCCTATTCTGCAATAGAAACATACTTTCAAAAATAAAAATCATGTGTTTTGGAAGAAATTACATTAAAGGTATGACATGCAATCTACTCAGTAGTGTAAGAGGTTAATGCTATTTTTTCATTCTCATATTGTGCCTTTAAAATTAAAAAAAAAACATTTTTAAAATACCTGGCAAGATACAAACTTTGAAAATAACCCTTAACTCTCTAATATCCTTTGAATATAAATTCTTTCTAAAGAATGAGTGCATTACTCAAAAGATAAATACACACTACATGAAAAGTTAAGTTATTTTTTCAGCCCCTTTGAAAAGTTCAGTCTTGAATCATGAGAGGTGTCAATGACTTCATTTACTGATGAATGCAATTGGTACAAAAATTTCTGTACAATTTTTAAAAATTAATTAAATATGGGACCTACATGTACTGTGAGCATAATGACAAGCTAGATCAAAATGTTTTTCTCTGATTTTGAATCTTTGAATAAGCCCACTCTTAAATCATTAACTTTTAGGAGATCTTTGTAAGTTATTTTATGAATCTGTCCTCTAATGTTAGCCTGCTCTAGTTCTTCTTTCACAGAAAGCATTTCTGATTACTCTCATAATTTTTTGAGATTTTCTTAGGTAGAGAGGGATTCTGACCTGGTCACCCACATGTAAATTACTGCTGTTATGACACATTCTACTTTGATGAAAGCATCTGCAATAAAATGAAAGTTATTCTTAGGGTAAAAAGAAAGGCTGACAGCTCACAGAAAAATTCCCTCACAACAAAACATTGCACAGACCCCAACATCCACTTCTATCCCAATGGAATGCAGATACCCCTTCCCACCACCTTGAGGGAAAAAAATCTATAGCCATAACAAGGACACAAAATCTAATTCAACCACTCCCCAGATGTCAAGCATAGTGGCTCATAAGTGTCACAGGATGCATGGTCCAGTCTGAGTGTAGAGTTGTCCATCATGATGCACCGATGTAAAAGCATCTGAATTTGAAGAACAGAAAATGGAAGACCTGAAGAGAGAAATAGGCAAATCCAAAACCTTCATGTGTGACTATCAACACCCTCAGCTGGAAAAATATTTTTTATAGAAGTTTGCAATTCATACCTGAGTTTACAGCAGCTTTATGTGTCTAGTCAATGTTGGGACCTTTCAACATAAGCATACATAATATCATACAGGTATGCTATTCATCATCCTCTACCAACTCCTATTTTGTGGTTACAAACAAGTCAAGAGCATCATGAAAATATGACTAACTGTAGCATCTATCTCACATTGTGTATATTTCCCCAACCAACCTTATTTATTTATACAAATCAATTTTATAGAGACATATTAATAAAGAATTCACCTGAGGAAAAGTGTAAAATCCTTGGCATTTGCTATAATCATAGTGCTCAGTATTCATCACTTCAATCATTACTAAAGCAGTTTTACTATTTCAGTAATACTAACCAACAAAAAGCAGACACACAAACACACACAGAATCACCTCCCTTCTCAATCTCTCTGTTTCCCCTGCTCTACAGAGCTGCTCTTTCTGGCTACTATTGCAATAATATTAATGGGCCTTTAAACAGTATTATTGAGATATATTCCCATACCATGTGGTCTAGCCAAAACCTAAAAGAATGACTTTCTCAAAATAATTAATAAGTCCTTTAATGTAAAATTGAAAAATGAAAGACAAAAGAGTTAGAAAGATTTTATAAAATTTAAAGAGAGTATAAGGGACCTTCTGGGAACCCTGGAGTTCCATGGCACCATCCTACTAAGGCTGCCATTGCCTATGGAGACCCTTGGTTGGTGAGTGGTTCTCCTTCACCTTGGGCTGGGCATCCAACCACTCTGACTTGCAGTGACAGAGCAGGAGGCTGCTGATTGGATGGCCCATGCAAGGGTGAGTAATGATCATGGCAGACATAATTGAGGCCTGGCTCAGAAGACATGACTTTTAAAGGCTATAACAGGGACTGGACTAGACATGAACACACCACTGGGCACCCAGGTTCCTGGTGTTTGTCTTGAGGGGAGGGGACCCTTTAGCACCCTGGGTTCCAGAAAAGTTCCTAGCAGAACAATGGTCTACACTATTGACAGCACCCAGTCCTTTCCCTTTCCTAAAGTCACCTGAGGAAACAACTATGGAGCTGTGACAACAAAGTCTATGTGCAGTAGGTACACGGGCACCTGGAGTGAACCTCAGTCCAGAAAATCCTTCTGCAGGAACATCGTGGGGTCTCCAACCAGACCCCACTCCTCTCTTGGAACCAAGCAGGCAGCATTTCCCAGGCAGTGCTGTGGCTTCTTGGTGGTTGCTGTTGGCTTACTATGCTCTTTATGGAACTGGGTCATAAACTTGCAGGAGCACAGACCATGCCACAGAGTTGTCATGAAAATGAATCTGCCAGTTTTGACTACTGGTTAAAATATTCCATGGGGGAATGGAAACTGGAACCTCAGCAATCTGAATGGCCTACTACACCTGTTGGAATGGACTCATGGTAAAAAAATTTAGAATGCCATATAAGCTTTGTGGGACACAAAGAAAGGAAATAAAGAGAAAGTGACCAAAGGAATATTCAAAGATATAAAGGCAGGAAAGCTCTCAGATGTAATGAAAGGCATGTATATTCACAGTCAAGGAACCCAAAGAATCTCATACAGAATAAAATTATAGAAAACCATGCCCAGAAATATTGGGATCACACAAAAATTCCACAGACAGCGAGAGAGTTCTGAAAGCTCCAAGACTAAAGCAGCGTATTTTGCTCAAATGAGTCCCAATAAGAATAAGCAATAATTTCTCAACAGAAATGATGAAGACAAAAAGGAAGAAGGCAAAAAGGCAAATTAAGATGAAATATTTAAATGTTTGACACTAAATGATTCACTTCTTCTAATATTATATCTAATGAGACAGGCTCTTGAAAATGAGGGGTAAATTAATATGGCATCCCATATTAAAACAAACAAACAAACAAAAAATCCTGAAGGAGTCTGTCACCCCTTGTGTGGCCATAGAAACAGTTTTAAGCAAATTCTTCAGACAGAAATGAAAGGACACTAAACAGTGGGTCAAATTACATAAAAATTTAAGATCTGTGGTAATGTCAAACTTGTTTGTAATTACACAAACCAATAATAACATTGGGTTTTTGGCATGTAAGTTCATATTTTAAAATCTCTAAAATTCAAGTGCATAAAATTAAAGATACTCTATGGTTTGGGATATACAATGTAGGAAGTCATAGACAGTAACAATTACAAGAAAAGGAGGGGTTACAGAAGGGAATATGAAAAGTACATGTGTATATCGACTACAATTAATTCTATACTAAGAAAAATATTGGTTCATCAAATGTAACAAAGATATCATGCTGATGTAAAATGTCAATCATAAGGAAACTAGGTGTTTGGGAGAGGTTATATGGGAACACTGTACATTCTGCATGATTTTTCTGTAAACCATAAGAGCTATAATTAAAAATAAAATTTCTGCCTAGGACAAATAAAACATAATATAATGGGAAAAGGGTCAATTAATGGCAAAGACAACAAGTAAATACATATATAAACACACACACACCAAAGCTACAAAATGTATGAAGCAAATGACAAATTGAAAGGAGAAATTAATAGTGGAAATTGAAAATAGGAGAATTCAATAAACCACATTCAATAATGCAGTGACCCTTGAGACAGAATATCAGTAAGAAAGAGAGAAATATAAAGTTTTAAAGATAAGGGAAAAAATGGGGAATATATGGAAATTCTCTATTTTCTGAGAGAAATTTTCAGTTAACCAACTGCTCTAAAAATTACATGAATATAATGAAAACAACTTCTAAAATCATGATGAAATTTGATTCAAGAGAAAAATAAACTTTTGAAAAATAGTCCCATACACATGAGCTTGAGAACTTCCCAAAACTTAACGATCTGAGAGGATTGGAGATGTTAGTAAATGTGGTTATTTTAGAAGGGGAAATCCTTCTGTGAACAAATATTTTCCAGATGATTCCTACTTGATGATACATATATATTAGAATAAAAAATTCTTCCAAAAATAAAAAAAATTCAGAGTAGTAAGGCCAGGTGAGTTTTAATAGAATCCATTCTAAGAAATATAACATAAAAATGTTAATAATAATTCTGAAATAATTGAAATCAATGATGACATAATTCTTCTTCGTATATTACAGGCCTAGCTATTGGACCCAATACTCTCTGAGAGTGAGATAAATAATTGCTTTAGTGATTTTATTTCCATTTATGCCATATCTAGTTCTGGATTTTCAAATTCCAATTTGGGAATCCTTCACATCTTATTGGAATGAATTAGCACCAATAACAATGGGCCAACTCCATCTTTTAAGGGGCAAAAAAATCTCAAAATATTTTTCACAGTACTCCTGAGCATATATTGTGGACCCAGATGGACTATTTTAAGTAACAAGTGTGCTTAAGTATGTGTAGAGTGAAGTGTTGTACCAGAAACATATCTCTTCTGCAGTCCTGAGTCAATTAAAAAGAGGTCTATATTTTCTATGAAAAAATGTATAGAATCCTGATCAGCACACCGCTCTTTCAACAGGCATCAGAATAAGCAACAAAAGAGTGAGGGTGGGAGTGGAGAGAATGATAGAGACAGAAGGAAAATGGAGAAAAATGTCCAGAAGGCGATTGCAGATCATATATAGGGTCATTAAAGCCTTCTCTGCTCACTTAAAAGAATGAATTCTTGTTGTTTTTAAGTCTTCCTGGAATATGGCTAGCACAGCCCTTATGCTGGGTCCAGACCACTCTCAAGGAATTTCAAAAAATTACGAGCAGTCAGAAGCGGTCTCAGTAAAAACGGAATTGAACAAGCAACCAATCCTAATGAGATTACTAGAAAAAAGCCCACATTTGCAAAAGGAGCTTCTGGGATCTCCGTCAACCAAGGGTCAATGAAGAAATGACCACAAAAATGAGAAAATGCTTGCACCTCAACGACAATACCCCTCGAAACAAATGTGATACCTGATATATCCTTTCTTACCCAGGGATGGCAAACATTTTCCAGGAATGCTAAATTAGCCTGCAGGCCCTTGGTTCCAAAGTTTCTCCCCTCAGAGCAGGGTGAAACTGGTAGGAACAGGCCCCACCTCCACTTTGTAGGTCCAGGGAATTGCAACCGCCTAGTGGTGCCAATTGTCCAGTGTGGCTATTTGGCTCCACGGTCCTCCACCGTGGGGATACCTGAGGGTGTGGCCTGAACATATACACTGTCCATTGTTTTGGGGCCAGGGGGCAGGGAGGCACGTGGGAGGGAATCTTTAAATAGAATTCCAAATTGAAGACTACGTTGAACAGAACATGCAGGCATGAAATAAAAGTCTCTCTTCTGAGAAACATGGTTACGAAGCTCTAATTCTGTTTTGAGGTAGTGGTCCAAATATACATGTATTAGGAGTAAACCAGGAAGCAAAGTCATGATTATGGGGGAAAAGTAGTAAACATGTTAGAAGCCATGGAAAACAGGCAGTATCCACACCAAGTGTTCCATGTCGAAAATGGAAGACAATGGATAATGCGTGCCAAATATCTGCTATAGACCATAAGTAGTGGTCATAGTCTGATGACATTATCTCATAAGCTGTAACAAAGCTTCCATGATGTTGTGATGTGTTCATGGAAGGCTGTTGGATGTGTAGTCTAACAATATGCATGAAATTTTTTCTTTTTAAGTTCATTCTCTACAATAAAAATATACTTAAAAATAATAGCTTGGGTTGGAGAAAATCACATTAAATATATGACATGGACTCTACTCAGGAGAAAGATTTTGATGATATTTTCCTGGCACATATTGGGTGCCTTTCAAATAGAAGAACCATTTTTAAAATACCTGGTAACTTAAAAATTTTAAAAATGACTCTTAAAATGTCTAATATTGTTTTAGTAGAAATGCTTTCCTAAGAATGAGTGCATTACTCAAAAGATGTTAACCATTATTGGAAAATGTAAGGTATTTGTTAGCTCCTTTGAAAAGTAGAGTCTCTAAACATGAGAGGCCTCAATGATTTCATTTCCTGGTGAATGCAATTGTTTCAAAAATTTCTGCACAACATTTTACATTAATTAATTGATGGTAACTACAGGAACTGGAAGAATAATGATAAGTTAGTTTCAAATGTTTTTCTCTGATTTTTCATCTTGGAATAAGCCCACATTTGATTCAGTAATTTAGAGGAGATCTTTGTGAATTATTTCATGAATCTTTCCTCTCTTAATAACCAACTCCAGTTTTTCTGTCTCAGAAAGCACTTCTGATTAGTCTCAAAATTCTTTGACTTTCTCTCATGTATATAGGGATCCTTAGGTGGTTACTTACATGGAAATTACTGCTGTTTTGTCACATTCTACTAGTTTGAAAGTATTTGAAATAAAATGAAAGTTATTCTTACAATAAAAAGGAAAGCTGAGAGCACTCAAACTTCCTAACAACAACATGATATCCAGTCCCCAACCTGAAACAATTCCCATTGGCATGCAGATGCCCCTGTCCACCACCAAGAGGGAAAAAAGCAAATATGGCCTGAATAAAAGCAGTGTAATTCAACTCTTCCCCAGACGTCAGGCAGAGTGACTCACAGGCATCAATGGCTGCATGGTCCAGTCTGAGGATACAGCCATCCATATCGATGCACAAAGGAGCACAGCCTCCAGCTTGAAGAATAAGAAATGGAAGCCCTGAATGCAGAAATAGGCAAATCCAAAACCTTTGTGTGTGACTACCAACATCCTGTTTGTAAATATATTTTTTATTCAGTTGTACAATTCATACCTGAGCATATAGTAAAATTATATGTAGAGTAAAATTTGGGAACTCACAAAATAAACATATATATCATCATACAGTTATCCCATACATCAGCCTCCACCAGATCCCTGCTCTGTGGTGATACATCTTTTATAAGCTAAGGAAGAGCATTGTGAAAATATGATTGAGCACTGTAGTCCATACCTCACATTGTATGTATTACCCTCAACCCATCCTCCTTTTATCTACAAATCAATTTCAAAGAGACTTCATAGGGAAGTGGGTGTGGCTCAATGGATAGAGCTCCCATTTACCATATGGGAGGCCCCGGGTTCACTTCCCGGGGCCTCCTTGTGAGAGCAGGCATGCCCGCGCGGCACGGTGAGCTGATGCAGCAGGACCTCACAGCAAGGGGGAGTTAAGCAGGCACGGAAGAAACGCACAGCGAATGGACACAGTAAAACACAAGCAGCAAGGGGGGGATAAATAAATCCTTAAAAAAGAAAAAAAAAAAACAAAGAGACTTCATAATAAAGAATTCAATTGAAGCATAGTGTACAATCCATGGTATTGATATAATTACAGAGGTTTCTGTTAATCACTTCAATCATAATTAATGCATTTTCATTATTTCAATAATAATAATCAACAAAAGCCAGATGCAAAAACATACACAGAAATGCTCCTTCAATTTCTTGATTTTCCCTGCTCTACAGATCTGCTGTTTTTGGCTATTCTTGCAGTAATATTAAGTTGCTTTTTATGCCACTTTATTGAGATATATTCCCGTACCATGTCATCTAGGCAAAACCTAAAAGGAATGTTTTTTTTTTTTTTTAAAGCAGTTAATAAGACCTTTAATGTAAAATTGTAAATTGAAAGAGAAAAGAGTTTGAATGAAACAATAAATTTTAGCAGAGAGTTTAAGTGAACTTCCGGTAACCCTGGTGCACCATGGCACTTTCCTAGCATGTCTGCTGATCTCTTTCAGGATCTTAGGCCTGTGAGTGGCTCTCCTTGTCCAGGGCTAGGTGGCCAGTGGCTTTGTCAGACATTTGAGAAGCAGGAGGCTGCTGAATGGATAGTGCATGCTGGGCTGGGGTAGATTTAAGGGCAGATGTCAGTGAGGACTGGCTCACAAGGTGCCACTTCCAGTGGGCATTCCTGTGGGTGCACCAGACATGAGCACAACCTTGGGTGACAAAACTCCAGGTTAGTGTGTTGGGGTGAGGGGTCCTTTTAGCTCCCTGGATTCCTGTGGGTTTCTTGGCAGAACCATGGTCAACACTGTTGACAGCACCCACCCCTTCCACTTCCCTAAAATTCCTGAGAAACCCACTTTGGAACTGTGCCAAGGAGCCCTGCATACCATAGGTCCTTGGGGGCATGGTGGAAACCTCAGTCAAGAAAACCCTCCTGCAGGAACGTCATGGGGGTCTCCCCCCAGATGCCACACCTCTATTGGAACCAAGTGGGTGGCCTTTCCCAGGCAGTGCTGAGGCTTTCTGGTGGCTGCTGTTGGCTTACTATGCTCTCTATGGAACTGTGTCATAGACTTGCAGCAACACAGAACACTTCACAGTGTGCCAGAGTTGTCAGGAAAATGGATCTGCCAGTATTGGTTACTACTGGTGTAAATATTCCATGGGGGAATGGAAACTGGAACCTCAGCAATTTGAATGCCCTACAGCACCTGGTGGAATGGACACATTGTATAAAATCTAAAATACTAAAAATGCTTTGTTGGAACACAGAAAGAAAATAAAGAGAAAGTGGCCGAAGGAATATTTGAAGATATAAAGGCAGAAAAGTTCTCAGATGTAATGAAAGGCATGTACATACACAATCAAGGAACCCAAAGAATCCCATACAGAATAAAATCAT
>JAQZBX010087093.1:0-12913 GCA_029593785.1 Cabassous unicinctus
TGCTGAATTTAACTTTGAGAGAGCAGGTTTGGACATTATGTTCTTTCAAAAGTGATAAGACTTGTTTCTCCACAGAAACAATAAGGCTAAAGTACAAGAAGCTTTATTGCATACTGATTAGTTACTTTTTTTGTAAACTTTTACTAAAACAGATTGATGACTTGAGAAACTTTGAAAAAGAACAAAATTTCAACTTTGCCTCAGTATACTATTTGATACCAAAGCTTTTAAAACTTTATAGATAGATTCATCAAATTTTACTTAACTTTGACTACAAGAATTCCTTTTCTGTACACCTTCTGCACTTTCTGTATTCCTTTAGCTTTTGTCCCACATTTTACTCTTTCTTAATAACCAGTCATTTTATTTTAGGGCAAAATTATTGTCTTTTTCCTTAATAATAAAAACACAGTCTATATACCTTCCATACTTAAGTTACTACAATGATTTTGGAAACTGTTTTCAAGCAAACTTCTGACAACATACAATTACCATCAACATTAAACAAACCTGTCAAAATGATGATTTAAATTGGTTGTATGCAAATATAACTTTTCTTCATTTTAAATAGTAGCATGTAACACTAGAAACAGTCCTTTAGAGGCAAGTCGGCAGGGGAGGCTGGCTGCTGACAGGTTTTCCTGTTATGAAGTTACTTTTATTATTATTATTAATTTGGTTTTCTGTTTAAGAATGACTTCTTGGAATTAGCCATTTAAATATTTCCATTTAAACAGTGCTTCCTCAAACTCTCCATAACTATCCTTAACCACATAGACTATAGTCATTTTATCTCAAGACAAATTTTACCTTCACAGAACACATTCTCTTAAACAAATTTACCAAATTTTAGGAGAGCTCTTGTAAGAATTTTCATTTATCAATTTAATATTACCATCCGGAGGTATCAAAATATACTCTGACACTGAACAAATAGATAAACACAAAAAGAATTATGACACACCAACAGAAACAAAAAGCTTACTAATTTGACCCATAATTTTTACTTTTTTGGTATGGCTGTTTTCAAGCCCTCCATCATTTCATATCTTTGATTTTACTGCTTTTAAGATTTTTTTTTTGGAATCTGTGTTGCCTGTAATATGCAAGCTTGTGCTTTGAAACACTTTTGTTAGTAATCAGCAACCATCCAGGACAACTTAAACAGCATAAATACAGTTAAGCTTTAATTTAGCAGTTTATACAGATATTTAACATGTATATTTTGGATTATTACTCTTTAGGAGTACACTTAGGCTCAAAGTTCAGGAGTAAGCTAGTGATTTAAAACTGAAAGTTCCTTTTAACACCTTAATAAAAATTTTGCACTAATTTTATCAATTTGGCCACACTGGCCCAACCAGAATCAGCATGGGAACAAAACAGAAAACACTAATGTTGCCAAGTTTTTCTACTCTTCTAGTGGTTTAATTCTGTTAGCCCCTATCATCCAACAGCCTTATCATTATGTAGGCAGTAGGAGGTTTACAAAGTTGCTGTTGGAATGTTGTCCTTATCTTAGTTAACTCTTTGACAGAATAGTGATGCTCCTGTAACTGATGCTAGATTTTCCTAATATTATCTCACTAAATCTTTTGGAACAGGCATTTCTTTAAGATCAGGTTGAGTTACTGTCTTGTTGACTACATCTGCCAGCCTCACTACACATTCAGCATAGGGTTCAGTATTTCCTTGAACAATTTTTGAAAATGATTGTACAGCCTGTCCAGGGGTGGAGATTCGTCGCCAGGTGGCTAGGCAGCACAACTGAACTTGTACAATGGCAATATCATTATATTGAGCTTGGTGAGGAACCCCAGCCCATTGACCTATTCCTAATATTTGTTCAGCAGTAATAGGTACTGGTGGATGTTGCTGTTGATTTCGTCATTCTACAATATTAGCTTCATCAGCCCACCAAGTTTTAAATTGTAAAAATTCTGCTGAATTAAGAACAGCTTGAGCTAATAAATCCCAGTCCCAGGGTATTAATCTGTCTGCTTGTGCCAGTCCTTGCACAAATCCTTGAGTATAAGGAGAATTAACACCATATTGAGTGCATGCTTGTTTTAATTTTTTGATAGTTTTAAAAGGAATAGGAGCATGCTCATATTGTACACCCCCCTGGGGATTGTTAGCGTCTACTGGAATTTGAGTTACTGTTACTGGAAAAGTAAAAAATTACATAGCTTCTGAATTTCCTTCTCTACTTCCCTGTGCTATACTTTTCATAATTGAAGAGGATGGTGCTGGCACAAAAACAGAAATTTTTGGAGGGCCATCAAATGTTCTAAAAAATGGATCAGTAGATACCTTAGGAGGAACAGACACTGGTTCAAAAGACAGTAAATCATCTTTTGGAGCGGACGGCTTAATGACCGCTGGAAAAGTTCCATAAACTCCCTTTTTCTTTTTTTTCTTTTTATTAAACATGAGTTTATCTGTTTTTGCCTGTTTATTAATTTTTTCATATATATTTACATTAAAATCATCATTAGCTTGTTCTGCTATAGTTTCAGCAATAGCAGTATTCATTTTAATATCTTCATTGTCATTTGACTGTAATGGTTCAAGAGCAACAGAAATAAGACTACACAAAGACCATACTTGAAGAGGAACTGTTTCCCCTTTTTGGTAAGCTTGCTGCAATGATTTCATTACTAGTTTCCATTGTTTCAAATTTAACACATTCTGCCCTTGCGGCTGAAACCAATAACAATGTTTTTGTACAAGAGAAAAGAGCTCTAGTGACTTGTGGGTCGTCACAAATACCCCTGTACTCTTTAACAGTGTGTTTAAAACTTCGGAATATTCCTCAAATCGAGTCGACTGATTTCCCATTACCCTGACTATCAAGATTATTTGACTCACCACATAGGATTCAAGGACCGTCCGACCCAGCAACAACAGTCCTTAGTTCCACGGCACTGATCCAGAGAAAAAGACGATGAGAAAAGACTATTCATGCCCCACGTTGGGTGCCATCTGTTGTAATTCAACGTGGAGTTTGACGATGCTGGGAACGATCCAAAGAAAGATTGGGATCAGGGGACCTCACTCCATGAGGAATGCAGGCAAGTTTATTTAGGCTGAAGCTGCTTTTTATACTACAAAGCTGATAACAAAATTAGGGCGTCCTTCACTAGTTCCTCTGTTTGGCATGTAGGAGAGCTGCTGGTTCCTGTATTTCTAGATAGTTTTTCTTAGGAATTTATACAATAACTTCTTAGTGCTGGGTTCATTCCACTCTGCTTCCTCCTGACGTCTGCAGTATGCAGAGTCCTTGGAGATGTTTACTAATGTTTCTTTTCCAGCAAGCATGCTTTTTAAATGCTTAACCCTTTATGCTCTGGCTCTCAGCTTCTTTTCCAACATTTGGCATACAGGCTCAACCCTCTCAGAGCAAGATGACCACTTGGCCTTCCCAAACCTTTGGCTACAGGCTCAACCCCCTCAGAGCAATGAGTTGACCACCTGGCCTTCCCTAATGCATGTGGGACAGGCGCACCCCTCTCAGACATATGGGATGCGGACCTTCACCACCCTAATCCTTGAGGAATGTGCTCCACCCTCTCTGCACCCTGGGGTGGCAAAACTCTCCCAGAACATCCAGTGGGAACATCCACCCTCTTCAACTGCAAGGGCAAACTCACCCTCTCTGTTCACATGGGTAGGGTTCCTCTCTTGGCCCAAGGCAATGTCTTAATTCCAGAACTCAGCTTCCATGGTTTTCTTCTTAAAACTGTTTCTCTGCCAATCTTTCTTTTCCATGTCCCTTTTAGTCCAAGATGACAGTGGTTTTGTTCATACAGCACTCTCAAAAACCTTGTTGGTTTAGCATGCAAGAAGCTGGGGTGCAAGTCCCCAGACAGTAAGACTTTCTGCAAGTCTTTCCAAGATAACTGCATCTTCAATCCTGATTTACAAGTTCCAAGTTTAGTTAAGTTTTCAAATGGGGCACTATCATCCGGAAGCTTGATTTCTAGAGGCTTGGAATTTCCAGAGTCAGTTTCTTTTTTCTTTGTGCCCAATAATTCAGTCCTGAGCTTATCCCGCACATTTAGTATTTTGCTAAAAGCTGCAAAGAGAAGCCAAGCTACATTCTCCAAGGTTACCTTGGTAAGTTCTTCAGCTAAATTCTCAGGTTTGCCATTTTCAAATTCTGTCTTCCATAAAACACCAGGAGTTAATCTTGCTAAGTTCTCTGCAACTCTAAAACACGGATCGCCTTTCCTCTAGTTACCAAGAATAGTTTTATCATTTACTTCTAAGGCATCATAAAAAGTCTCTTTAGCATGTTTATGTGGGGTGTTATGGGAGGTGTGGGAGGTGGGGAACATGGAAATCCCTGTAATTTTTGTGTAACATTTATGTAATCCAAGCATTTTTTAAAATAAAAAAATAAAAAAATAAAAACTGGGGGAAAAAAAATAAGTCTCTTTAGCATCCATATTATAACCAACAATCTCTTCAAAGCACTGTAGGTCTTTTCTACCAAGCATCTCACAATTCCTCCAAAAATACCCCTTACCCATTTATAAAACCATTCCAACATTTTGGTAATTGCAAAAGCTTCTCAGTACCAAATTCTGTATTAGTCAGCCAAAGGAGTGCTGATAAAAAATACCAGAAATTGGTTGGTTTTTATAAAGGGTATTTATTTGGGGTAGAAGCTTACAGTTACCAGGCCATAATGCATAAGTTACTTCCTTTACCAAAGTCTATGGCCATGTGTTGGAGCAAGATGGCTGCCAACATCTGTGAGGGTTCAGGCTTCTTGGGTTCGCTCTTCCCGGGGCTCCATTTCTCTCTGGGCTCAGCTCCTCTGTTTCCTCCACAAGGTCAGCTGTAGACTATGAGGCTCTCTAGGCTTTGCCTCTCTCCACAAGGCCAGGTGTGAACTGTCAGGAGAATGGCTCATCTCTTTTCCAGGGGCCTTCTCTCTTTCCTCATGACCAAGCTCCTCTGTGTTCACTTCCTGGAGCTCCAACATTAAATCTCAGCATCAGAACTCTAACATCAAAAACCTCCAACTCTGTCCTTTGCCATGTCTTTTATCTTTGAGACCACACCCACCAAGGGGCGGGGCTCAATGTCATACTGTCATGGTTCAATCAAATCCCTAATCATAATTTAATCATGCCCAGATGAACAGACCACCTTACACGCATAATCCAATAAATATTTTGGAATTCATAACTATAACAAACTGCCAAACTACTATACTTACTGATGCCCGTTCAAATTGTCAGTTGCTGCTGTGTTCCAGGTGGAATTCTGGGATTTGCTGTGATTGGTGGATCCGTGGTTACTGGGCAGCGTCCTGTGGTGACTCCAGGGCCACTAAGGGGCTGTGTCCTTCTGTGGAGCTTTCCTTTGGCCTGACCCTCGGGAAGCTTGGAGAGGGGGTGATGGAGATGCTGCCTGATGATATGAGTTCAGATCACATGGTCCACCGCAGCCTCCAGTGGGAACCGGGGGTGTGTATACCTGCCATCTGTTTGTTGGTGGGTCTCTTATGGCTACTCAGATTAGTGCGGTCTCTGAGAAGTCAACTTTATAGAAGATGGGATGGCAGCTTGCAGACACACTGGCTGCACTGATTAAAGAGAAATGTCACCTCCTTGACCAGATGAGTGCTGCTCACAAGGGGTGTAGAGATACTGAGGCATCCTCAGAGGATGCCAGGTGAGAGAAAGAGAGTTTAAGAGTCTCCAGCCTTATAAATACCTACAGAAAGGCCAAGGAAAAGAATGAAATGCTGCAAGGAGAGTTTACTGTATTGGTCCATGAACTACAGCAAGAGAGATGCAAACCCTTCCAACTAGAAGACGCAATGATGAAAATGGGAAAAACCCTGGAGACTCTTGATGAGGTCCTGAGAACCACCACAGCACAAGGTAATTTTCCCAACCCTGTGTGTCTCCAACCCTACCAGCGGTGTCCCTCCCTTGAATGTGGACTGGGCATTCAACAGTGCTGCTCTCTTCTCTCCACTCAGGCCTCCCCAGCTGCCAGGTGCTGTCCACTACTCTGCCCATTAACTGAGTGTCGTTGAGTCCAGTGGGTCCAGGAGAACCCAACATGACCTGGACTTCCACCAACTTTAAATGAGGGAGACAGAAGGAAGAGTCTCCATGGTCAATTCCTCTTTGACCATGCTATCCGCTCCCAGAAAAATACCAGAAATGTGACCCTTAGTTTCTCTTGAAGGCCTCTGAATTATCTCTCAGCATGGAAAAAATTCTTTCTAAGTTTCAAAGACTGTGTTTGTAATCAAATGTAAAGGATCTAAGCATATTTGTCAAGACAATTTTTGTTTACCTATATATTAACTATGTGATTTTCATCTATATTTTTATTCTCTGTTTTCCACGTTATTATAATTTAAAATTATATGAAGTATAGCAACAAAAAACTTTAAAGTGAAAAGGCAAGATTTATTTTCAGCATGAGAATGTATTCTCATGGGACTTTTGTTTTTACATATATATATGTAAAAATAACTTCTTGCCATTCTAAATATATATCAGTTTAAAAAGAAATGAAGATTTCTTTTCCTCTTGGAAGGCAAATAATCATTATATTTATAGGTACTTTAATTGAATTGAATTTGATTTAATTTAATATTTCAGAATAGAATAATGAGCAATATTTTTCAATAATAAATTCACATGGGGATGGTTTAGGTCCATTGCAAGCATGCTGCAAGATGAATTTTCTGAGCAACAAGAAATACCCCAGGGACAAATTGGGGAAACCATCCCATCTCATTTAATACTCTCACTTACCAGCTGACACACCTCTAGAAGTCATTCACATTTCTTTACCCAGGAGAAAACCAATATTCCCAGAATAAGTCTTTTTATTTGCAAATAACTTCCTGTGCTAGACAATTATGTACTAAGTGGAGGTTATTAATGACAGTGAAAGGGATGTGGCATGTACTGGTCTGAGCAACTGGGGAGATTCACATGAGAGAAATGACAAGTGAACATCATGAGACTGCAAGGGATTACTCTACAAAATCGAGAAAAACTGGGCTTAGGTCTGGATGTTGAGCTGTGAAGAGGATAAGTAAATCCTTATCCTCTTTTTTTTTTTATTGGAATTTGTATATATTTATTATGCTGTTCACAAGAATGAATGACTCATCAGCACTGTCCTTCTGATATGAAGAATACACCTGACTCACATTGTGGCAGGAAGCAGGGGTGATGGCCCTCAGAGCTGGTACAAAGTGTCCACTGAAGAAATCCTCCATTCACTAAAGAGAGGATGTTGCCTCAGACTCACTCTCTGCTGCACATTCCAACCAGGTCTCTATGACCTTCCCAGAATCCTTCATTCCAACACCAGTTGATCCTCTTTTCATTTGCCACTCGACTCCATTAAGGCCTAGCTCAACTGCTCCATGTCTCACTTGCCCAGGCTGCTACTGGAATCCTAATCACATCTCTTTGATATGCTGCTGTCCTGCATATCCAACCCCTCAGGGCCACCAGTAGGGGATGATGGGAGAACATATCGCATTACCAAAAACAAACAGTGGGGTTACATTAGTAACTGATGCTTTCAGATACGACTAACAACCTCACAGGACATATGCTTCCCCTCCAAATGACTCAGAGTTCCCTAGATAGCAAAGAAAACCCCTTAATCATTTAAACATTTTTGGAATGATTCTATATGCCAGCACAAGGGACACAAAGTGGACAGTGTTTCCTTCCATCATACCCTCTTGTATGCTTGCACACAGGAGGTATCCAGGAAGTTAGATGATGACAGCTGGAACTAGATCTCTATCCTGGATCTTCTTTGCCTTTGAAAGTGGCCACCACTCTGCTGTTTCTACTGGGTATTAGTTCTTCAAAAGGGAGAATAAGAGGATTGGGGAGGGGGTAGAAAAAAGCCTGTAAAACAATTAAAAACAATACAACAATCCAAAAAAAAAAAAAACCATTCAGGACTACAATATTTTATAACAACAAAAAGTAGCTGAAAACACTATATACCTACACAGACAATATATGATACACTACCCCAGGGGGAGCAGTCAGCTGGGAGAGCAGGGCAGAGGCCATAGGTTTATACTAAGAGCCACTCAATAGACTGCTGAATGGACTGGATCTGCTACTTAGGCTGTGAGCCTTCTTTGATGGTGACAGAGCAGGCAATGACAGGCTGGAGACCCCACAGGCTTGCCCCAGGGCCTGCTTGGAATGCTCAAACACATAGGGCACATTCTTGTCTTCATACAGCAGTGGGAGGTGTAGGATGATCTCCTGGGGCCCAGCGTCTGCAGCCATCACAATGAACTCAGACATGCCTCTGTTGAGGGTTTTAGTGGCCTCACTGACTCCTTTACAAAGTTGCTTGTAGTTACATGATTGCTGAAGGATGTCCAGTAGTTTCTTAGTGAGGTGGGCATCATGAGGGGATAGGCTTTTGGATTGAGATCAGCCTCAGTTATGGCTGCAGTTCTGAGGTTTCACTTATCCTCAAGGAGGGCAGCCTAAGTCAGAGGATGAGTACTGGCTTCACCCGGAAAATCGCCCTGAGGAAGGAGCAGACACGGCCGCGCACACTACAGGAACCCTATCCTCTTGAATCTGATATTTTAGACAGGAATGGCAGTGTGATGGTTAGGCTAATGTGTCAACTTGGCCAGGTAATTGTGTCCAGGTGTTTGGTCCAGCAAGCACTGGGCTAATTGTAATACAAGAACATTTATGGACTTTGGACACCAGTGAGTTTACTGGGTGGATGGCTGATTATATCTGCATCAATCAGGGAGATTGCCATCAGCAATGGGAGACCCTTTTATCCAATCAGTTGAATACCTTAAGAGGGGAAGTGATTTTGACATTCAGAGAGAATTTCCCAGCTCGCCTTTGGACAGCCAACTTCTCCCAGAAACTCATTAAGGACCTTTCATTGGACTTTTATTGGAGCCCTTGATTTGCAACCTCCCTGTGGAACCTGGACTTGTGCATCCCCACAGTCACATGAGAGACTCATAAAATCTCATATTATTGACAAATATCTCCTGTTGATTTTATTTCCTGAGAGAACCCTGACTCATACAGGCAGATAATAGAAAAGGAAAATTAAATAGATCACATAACTTGTCAGGAAAGGAAGAGGGTGCTGGACAAACTGAGCAGGAAGGGAAGGAGTGATGGGTGATTGAAAGGGGTCTTCCTCAGGAGGAGACATCTGGAGAGGCCTGCGGTAGGGGGGACATATGAGCAGTGTTCCCTGGGCAAAATAAATGCAATATATTAGGGAGATATGTTATCATATATTCCAAGGAATACCCCACTGATAAAGTGCTGAAATCCTTGTGTTGTCTGCCCTGCATATATTGTCTAGATGCCTTTACAGTCCCTGAGCACCCCTGCTTGAGGCACTGTTTACAATGTTGTCAGTGAGAGTCTTCTGAGATGTACAAAAGCATAACCTCTGGAATGACCTCCAGACTCACTTTGAAATCTGTTAGGTATAAAAACTCATTTGTATTTAATATTTACCCCTTTTGGTCAAGGTCTTTTTCCAAATACATCATTAGTTGGCATTTGGTAATAATCTCTCAGTGCCAGGGAGGCTTATTCCTGGGAGTGATGTCCCACACTGGTGGAAGGTAGACACATTGGCTGCACTAATTGAAGAGAAATGTCTCAGGATCATTTTTCAAAGGTTTCTCTCTGATAAATTGAAAGTCTGGTCCTCTTCCTTGACAGTTTCTGGGTAGGTCATCATTTCCTATTTATTTGTCCTGTAATCTTTTGTTTCACATTGTACAGTTTAATATTTTAAAGTGTTAACTCTGGGATTTTGTCCCTGAGTTGTGTGTTTCTTAATCTTGTGTCCAGCTAGATATCCTTGTGTTACAGAGATATCCTTGAATGACAGATTCTAATATAAACAAAGAAATCAAGGCAAAACATGCCTTTACTGTCTGCAAATTGGCTCTCTTGGTGCTCTCCTTCAGAGTTTAGCCCTCCCATCAAGAAGATTGACTGAGGTGAACATGATGTACAGGCTCCTCACCATCTTTTCTGCATCTTGTGCTGGTCTTGTGCTTGTAGGTAGCTTTAGGAATTCCCATTTACAGGAATTCAAATGCCCCCTCTATTCCTTATGAAATAGATATTCTCCCCCTCCTGGGTACTCTATTGTCTATCTTAAAGCAGGTAATCCTTTGCCTCAGGTTACTTTGACTTAATTCTTTCTTATACTGCTTTTGCTGTTCATAAGCTGTTTCTGCCTGCAAGTTATGGGAGGATGAGATGAATTTCCTTGTTCCGCGTTTCCCACGGCTATCTGAAAAATTGGCACTGGCATACAGGCACCCCAGTGTTGCATGGAGGTTACTCTGCTCCCTCCTGAACAGAGCCAGGAACTCACAATGAGAGCCAGGCTAGTCCCACGCTGTGCTGGGTGAAGGTAGGAGGGGCCAGTAAGGCTTCCAGGAACTTCTCCTGAAACTGTGTTTTCTTGATTTGGACTTGCTCAGTTACTGTAACCCTTTAACTATTTTCCAGAGTTGTGAAGAAGATGTTCTGCCAGTTTTTGCTAGTTATTCAAAGATTCTGTGTGGAAACAGTACCTTGGAGTGTCTTATGCTGCCATCTTGGTTGACCAGAACCTGTACCGTGTTTAGTATTGCTTTTTATTTATTTATTTTTTACTGTATTGGTGGAGTGTGCATTTGTGTATATGGGGCAATTCCATGGGCTTTGGTTTAGCCGTTTCTACCATACAGCCATTCCTCCAGAGGTCAGGGAAATCAATGTGGTGATTCTGCTTGTTACTAGTATATGTATTCCCAAGATATATTCTGGGACTTGGGAAATAATCATGGGATGTGCCTATGGTCACACTGGATCCACTGTTAGATGGACTTAGGCCAAGACTTTATATACCCCTTGACCTTCATAAACATCTGATCTGACAGGCTACACTCATGTTTCAAGTCTCTGAGAAAAAGAATAAATTTAGAGGCAGTATCTAATGCCTCTGCTAAGTTTAGGTATTTCTTTTCCCCCAAGTCACCCTGGCCCATGCATTCTCTGGGAGAAAGTTGGGTGAAAATTCACAGTATTCACCTGTGGCCACATGGCAGGGTCCTTTCTGAAAGGGATCCAGCCTCCTCCCAGGTGGGGGCTTCAGATCTATGAACTGACTTAGATCTGGGAACTGGGTAAGAAGTTGTCAATCCCCAGAGTGGTCTGGTTACGTTTCTGCCTGTTTGAACAAGAAACTCTCCACATACATATTTAGCAGCACCGTAGTAGGCTGCTTATTTGTTTCATTTATTGAGACCCCATCATCAATTATTCATCACTACAGACTCCTACAGTTCAAACACCCTGATTACTACTTCTTCGTTGCAGCTTATTGTGGAAAGTGTGCCCAGCTTGTATTTGGTGGAACAGGGAATTGAATCCCTTGCATTAATCCCCACCATCATCTCTGGCCTTCAAAGGACAGCCACCATAGAGCTCGACTTCTCTGGACTGGGCATCAGACACCATCAGCAAAGTTACAGAATGTGGATCAAGAGCAGCTCAAGATGGATTAGCACTCTCCACCTCCTGCGTTCCAATGGGTGTCTGACCCAGTCCACCTCTTTTTTCTTGGCTTATAAGTCTTCCTAGAATATCCTTTTGATTGTGTCATTTTCCTGCCCAACTACCTTCCATGGTAGGGAAGTCTTTTTTTTTTTTTTATTGTGGGTAAAAATCAAATTTTTCACAATACATACCAATGGGTATATAATGGTCATGGGAAATATTCTTCATTGTCTTACATTAAAGGACACAGGACATGGTAAATTTTATCAAAAATTATTAAACTGTACAGTCTAAATTGAGGGTAAGGAAGTCTTTAAACCATCTTTTTCCCAAACAGTATATCCTGTACATTTTCTTTCTTTTCTTTCTTTCTTTCTTTCTTTTTCTTTCTTTCTTTCTTTCTTTCTTTCTTTCTTTCTTTCTTTCTTTCTCTCTCTCTCTCTCTCTCTCTCTCTCTCTCTCTCTCTCTCTCTCTCTCTCTCTCTCTCTCTCTTTCTTTCTTTCTTTCTTTCTTTCTTTCAACAGAGTGAGACAGCCATTTATTTATTGGACAGGGCAAGGTCATTTAAAGAGAGGAAACATGTCCCAAAAATTGGGTTTAGATTGGTGTTACAAGCATCGAAGCTCACAATAAACAACACTACTCAATACATCATGGAAATAGGCCACATACAACTAGGAAGATGCTGTAATGCCCACTCAAAAAAATAAGCCACAATGCTTAGGAAGCAATTATTAGGAAGTTACAAAGTATAATAGCCTCCAATGAACTACTCTGCATTTTCATCTGGTGGCCATTAGCACATATTATTTTGCTGGTTACCTAGATATTTTCTTCTGTTATAGAGAAACTTGAATAGTACACACTTCTAAATGTCACTGAAATAATAGTTAACTGCAGGCTTAACTAGCTCACATCACTATGTTTTGGGACTACCCTAGGTAGTAATGGTACTCATAATACCGTACCCTAGTACTGTAAATAAAATTCTGTACTTGATCCATTTAGCAGTTTTACAATGCCCACATATCACTTTCAATCCTATGGTATATGGCAGAAACTCAATGGAGGAATTTTTTTTTAACTGGAAGCTCACCTGGCCCAAGACATGCCAGATGCTAGCAAAGTTAGATGCACCTGAAAACTGCAGTGCCAATTATCTAATTATTTTTCATCATTTTTAGATACAATGAGAAAAGTTTCTCACTCCACATAGAATAAAACCATATTTGGGAAGCCAGACACAAAAGACCACATATTGTACAATTCCATTTTTATGAAATGCCCAGAATAGGCAAATCTATAGTGAGAGAAAGTAAATCAGTGATTGCCA
>JAQZBX010087094.1:0-12890 GCA_029593785.1 Cabassous unicinctus
CCCAGTTCTGTTGAGTCCAGAGCTCCAAGTCCATCCCATCATCTGAAACTCTGCTGACTTGAAAACTTCCAGATGCTGAAAAATCCTCCAGAAGTGAACAACATCCTTGCCTGGAGTTCAAGGAAAACTTTATGTGAAAATGGATTGATCAGATCAGAAGGTAGCTTATTACACATTTTCAGAGACAAGTATCAGTGGAGGAACCGGAAATACCCAGAATTGGCTAGAATAAAGCTCCTCATATCTAGAAGAGATATCAGCCCAAATCTGCAAAAAATGGAAATTTAAACAGCTTCAAATGTTACTTTTCCTTTTAAAATCCAATTATGTTATGTTTGCTATATGCCAATCACTATTACAAGTACTTAACATATATTAACCCATGATTTTCAGTTTTAGAACATTATAATATTAAAAATGCCCAGTCTTTGAAAAAAAAATAAAAGAATGAGACATACAAAGGGACAAGAAAGTATAGTTGAATCACAGAAGAAAAAAAATAGAAATTGTCCTTGAGCACAAAGATACATTGGAAAACTAGAGAAAGACAGTAGTTCAGGTGTTATTTATGCTTAATGTGCAAAAGGAAAACATGGGCAAAGATGCAAAGGACACCAGAAGTATATCTTAGCAAAATAAAGAGTATCAACAAAGACATAAATATTAAAACAAGGAATCAATTAGAAATTTTGGAGTTGAAAGAACAATACTGACATGAAAAAATTCTCTAGAGAGATTTGAGCAGGGAGAAAAAGAAGTCTCAAGAAATTTGAAAATAGATCAATTGACATGTATGCAGTGAGTTCCTATATGGGGTCTCATGACTCAGTCAAAAACAGAAATTTTCAGCAAATGACCACTTTATCATTTACACAGCACAAAGTTTCCAAAAGATCAGGGGAAGAGACCACATAATAGCCAGTCCTCCAGTGAGACCAACTGCTCTGGTCAGGGTTAGAGGATGGCAGCTCAGCACACCTGGCTTCACATCTGAGATGAGAGATACTTATGCTTCTGAAGAGTTCCCAATTTATAACCCCCAGGGGACAAATGCCTGCCAATGAGCAAGAAGCATGTACCAGGCAATCTTTCTACAGAGTTGTGCTGACAAACAACTGGGTCTGCTTATTTATGGCTTCTGGATTTAAGTTATTTTCAGGCCATTCCAAAAGACTTAACTTCTCCCCTGGCTGAGGAATGGAAACATATGGAGACATCATCACATTATAGCAAAGAATGAGCGGCATAGGCAAGGTATGGTAGATGGTCAATAGGTATGTCTCTGACTTTACCTTTATTATATACCTAGGCAACTCTACCAGTCCTAGTCTACTCCTCTTCATTAGCTTTCACAACATAAACTCACCTTGCACTTTAGAAAAGAAGATGAAGACAGTTAGGGTCTACTGTCCCATGGCTCCAAACAATATTGACAGTAAGGTTTTGGGAACAACACTGACTGTAGTAAAAGACTGGAACTTCACCTACTCCCAGCAGAGTGATCAGGTCTGTCTGGAGTAATGGTTGCATTCATGTCCCCCTCCTGTCACAGTCTGCTGAAAAAATCCAACATAGAATGTTTTTGTACACTTTGCAACCAGTGAGCTTTGTGTTAGATTTTAGTTGCTTCTTTTTCCTCCTTCCCTGAAATATTAACCCACCTGTAGCAGGAGGTGTTAGTGATAGAGCATGTGCTTTCTTGTGGGACTAGGAGAAGTCTAAGGCAATGTGATTACCATGCGATATTTTGACTAGTGAATTTTGCTGAGCCCAAAGGGATCATGGTATGAATTCAACAATGATATTCAAGGTGGCTGACACATAGTGTTTCATGTGTTCATTGCTGCTTACTTCTAACCAGGGTGATAATGATCTGTGTGTCTCAGACACCATGGATCCAGCCCACTGGATTGTCACCTCATGCCTGTTAAGCATATCTTAGCCCACTTCTATCATTCCACCTGCACCTGGCTACCTTAACCTCACCTTTCTGGTAATACAAATATTGCCATGGAGGTGGAGAAATTAGAACCCTTGTCCATGCTGGTGAGCATGTAAAGTGGTGAAGCCACTATAGAAATAAGTTGGAATTTCCTCAAAAATTTAAACACAGAGAAACTTCTGGTTAACCAACAAAGTGAAGTGAAGTGCTCCAGGTTTCTGTTCCCTACACAATATTGAAAAGCTAGCAAAAACTGGCAGATCCATCTTTCTAAGAACTCTAGCAGAAAGAATTGTAGCAATGGCATGAGTAGTAAATCAAGAAAAAACAATTAAAAAATCTCAGTAAAACCACAGACATTCTTGCTGCTGATTTGCAGATTGAGTTTAAGCTCTGCAATCTGAGCTACCATCTGTAAACATTCCTCTTGTTACATATCCTCTGGTAAGAGATCAGAAGAGGTTTATTGAGCTACAAGGTTAGATAACTCCTCATGGTGATCTAATATAGGTTTCAAAGACAGAGAAGCCACCAATTTATCTGTGTAATGGGGCCCATATGACAGGTAACTGAAATTGCATTTCTATTGACTAAAGGACCTCTTATGTTCATTTCTTGCTAGAATGATTATGATAGAACCCATAATATATGGTTATTATAGGTCTTGAAATAATGTTATGTCCTTCAGTAATAAAGGCAGTTTCAAATAAAATCCAGTAAGAAGCAATCAATTATCTTTGAAATGGTGTGAATTTTTAGATGGGTCAGCTCAAAAGCTTCCAAGTTCAAAAGCCTATCCATCATTGCTGGGTGAAAATTTCAGTATACTTTTCAGAGGACAGTTTTCAGAAAGGAAAATTTTCCTTATGACTCTCTTTTTAAGAACATGGGAGCATCTTCCAGAAGACCTACAAAAATTTTTTTCTCTTGTCATATTGGCTAGAATTTTATCAATTGCCTATCCTGATGGCATAACTGGAAAGAATTGCATTACCATAATCAGTTTAGTCTAAGTCACATTTAAACCACATTTACAACTTTAGATTAAGAATGGACTCAATTTTCCCTCTAATTCATGATCATTTGACACCAGAACGTAAGAGTCTTAAAAAAAATTCTGTGAAAAATTACCATTATCTGCCTCATCAAACATTCCTCTATTGATTACCCCATTTTTACCTTATATCTTTACTCTCTTTCTCTTTCTCTCTTTCTTCTCTCTCCCCCTGTATTAGTTTCTGTCCACTGATATTTAAGCATGATCAATTTCCTCAAATAACAAAACCTATTCAGTCTCAATAATATATCCCCCTTTTAGTGATTTATTAGATCCTTATACTATTCCTATATTTTGCAACTTTTTATTTTGCATAACAAGAAACTGAGGCACAGAAAATTGGCTTAATAGCCAAAGATCACACAGATAGTTCAGGATTCAATAAGTGATAACCAACGGTGAAGTAGTAGTGGCTACATCTACTGTCAAAACATTTCTTTCAATTCAATTTACAGAATATTTTCCAAGTAATTTCTTATCCATAAATACAGTCATTGATGACTTCAATTGTTATGTATTATATACATTCCAACTACCTAATTTTACCTAAGACTTATTTACAGGCTCAGATAAGTTAACTGACATGCATGGAGTCATATAATTAGTAGGTGGAATAATTGGGAGTCATACCCACATTCAAGTTTTTGATGGTGATGGAGATTGAATCATGTACCCAAGAAAAGACACGCACTTCATCTTAATCCATTATCTTGGCAAAGTGAACCCATTTGTAAATAGTATCTTTGAATATGTCAGGGTGAGGATTCATTTATGAGCAGGATCTCTGTAGATACCATTTAGGAGTGGCAAAACCAATGAGGACAAGTCTTAATTCTCATGCCTGGAGTCCTTGTGAAGTGAGGAAGTTTGGAACCTATCAGAGATGCCAGAGTCAGAGAAAGGCACAGGAGGTTACCAAAGGCATAGTCATGTGACTGAGGGCTTCCATTGTTACAATGCTACAGACTCTGAAGTAGATCATGGCCTTGCTGATATTTAGATTATAGATTTGCAGTAAATACTTTTTGTTAAGCAACTCACTGTGAGACATTATCATAGCAACCTTGGCAAATTTAGATATGTGTATAATTTTCTAGAATCTTATCACATGCCACTCATTTTGAGGAGATCCCTGTTCCTAAATCTGTACTTCTACTTACACTTTCCTTCCATCCAGAAGGCTCTAAGAAATTCCCAGAATCAATGCTCTCTGGACAGAGCTTAGGCAATTCCTCTAGCTATTTCAAGAGGTAGCAAAGGTAGTTATAAGATGTTCCAATTTCTCCATCTTCTCTTTCCTGATCAACTTCATACATGGGATCTGTCTAAGGAATATCCCTGTCTGGTAGTAGAACCAAGAGCTAGTCTGAGTCAGGATTTCTCTCCCATCACATGCAGTGGATGAGACGCCACGGTAGCACCCATGTGTGATGTCAAGCTTAGAAATCAGATTGGTCTTGATTTCAAACCAAGCTTTACTAATTATTAGCATTAAGATCTTACCCAAGTGATGCTCAGAGTTACTTAATTTCTATATATTCAAAATAGAAATACTAATATCTCCCCCATGGAATTATATAAGAATATAATAGTCATATAATCAGAGTGACTGATACTTAGAAAGTGCTTGTTATTTGTTAATTCAAACAATATTTACATTTCCTTTAATTCCTGTAACCTTTCCAGGGAATCTCAACATCAATGTCAGTTATTTTAGTGGAGAGATTGATCACTTATAAAAGACTTTTGAATTATTTTGAATCATTGATGATTATTGGATACAAAAAAACCTTGACATTTCTTCTCTCCTATTGTCAGCATTTTTCCTGAATCCTGTCAAATATAGAGAAAAATAAAGCATGCTACCTATATTAATTGGCACAATTATTGCAAAAAAACTGTTGAGTAGCACCATGAGCTCTCATTTCCTGTAAAGAAGGTAACAACAGCAAACAATGAACCTTTACTCTATCTGAGGCAGGATTCTAAGCACAATTCATGCATGATTTCATATAACCCCAGGAAGGTCCTATGAGATTGGTACATTATCATCTTCTGTACAGATATGAGACCTGAGATATTAGGAGGCTGAGAAACTTTCCTAAATTCACATAGTAAGTAGAAGAGACAGGATCAGGAGGTTAGACTTGTTGTAATCCAAAGTTCTTACACTTGGAAATGATTCTGATTTTTAAAATTAGACAGAAGGTATCTCTAGCCTGCTTGTGTCTATGCTCAGGGCATAAATACTGAAACAGCAGTTTTGCATTGATCTAGATTTTTTTCATATGCTTAGTCCTCTTTTTAATTCTTTGAGACAGGTATTATTAGGGTTGTTTTATTGGCTCTGATTATTTCATGGACTCATACTATCAACAATAGAACATTCTGTGCCTTATGTCTCAAATTCCAAGGTCCCTTCCAAAGTACACGAATCTGCTAGCCCAGCCTAAATGGATTTCATCCCCACCATGATTGCAGGTGCCAAAGCCACAAGAGAGAATAGAATGGTCTGATTGGGCTGCCATCTTGGCTGAAGTTGCTAATTCTAATCTTTTGAGAACTGAAAGTTCAGAACACCCTTAGGTAATATCAATTTTAAAATTTACTTGAAGTCACACTTCAAAATGTTGATAAACACAGACTCTGAGTATACCTGAGCTTGGAACAACACATAAGTGAAAGCAGTTGCAAATAACAGATGCTGTGGTCTATGTTACCAATGCATATGGATCCAGGATCTCAACAATGAAAGGTACTAACTCTAGGATGAGCACAGAGTTTCTTAAGAGAAGTCTTAAAATAGATGAAAACAGGAACCTGCTACTCCATGACAGCTGCATTTTCTGTAGAGTTCATAATGCTGGCCATCCATAAATTTCCTGCTTCAACAGAATTTTCTATTTCCAGTGTTTCAAATATGGTTTGAACTAATCTCAAGTGGCTCTATATTATATTTTATATAGTCACTAAAAAGCAAAAGAGCAAATGCACATGGAGGAGACTCCTGGGGAGATATATATATAAAAAAATTAAGCTCCTCTGCCAAGTTTCCACTGCAGCTTAAAGCTTTGGAAATTTTCTGATTAAAGAAATTTATTATCTGAGTTGGGATGCTTGTGGGTCACATTCACAGGTTGGTGTGAGTTTATAGAGCAAAAATAAATTCTGCCAATGAACTCTGCTTTACCTAAGAAGTTTCTATAAACAATCATTTCTGAATTAGTAATTGAGGGAAAGAATTACTATACTTAAGGTAAAAATAGATCAATTTGAGAAACAAAAGTCAGTGATGGGTCAGTAATTGGAAGGTCCATGTAAAATGTTTTCTATAGATAAATTTCCTTGTCATAGATTGAGCTCATTACTTGTCTTAAAGTGTCAGAGTTAGGGAAGACCAGTGAATTCTTTACTGATATTTTTCTATTAAGGTGACATTATGGTCTTCAGTTTGCAGGTAAGATTTAAGTATATATTCTATTATCACAGATCTTTATGAACAATGACAAGCATACACAATATGCTCATGGAAGCAGTCACTTGAGATATTAGGGAGCCAGATAAAAGGAAAAAGTAAATCATTTATTAAATTATTTTACTTATAATAAACACAATATAGTCTCCTTATAAAAAACTAGGATCACAAAACTGATTATATAAAAGGACATAAAATTTGCCCATATTCCATAATTCAAAAAAACACTATTAGTCTTTAGTGTCTTTTTAGGGTCATTTCTACTATATATGTCATTTTATTCAATTGGGATTATAAGTGCCATTTTATATTTGCAGTTTTCTACTCACTATTATCCTAAAATCATCTTTCCACATCAATATTATTTATTACAAATATCTTTTTTGTCCACCTATTTTATAACGATATCATCATGCATTTGACTGTTCATCTTTGTAGACATTATGAATGTCTTTACATTTTCAATATTATGAAAAATATTGTGAAATACAATATGTATGCATAAGCTTTGCCAATATTTCTTATTTAGACTACAGTCCTAAGAGTAAGTAGGAAGGGACCAAGGAGCATAATCAATTTCAAAGTCCTTTTATAAAAAATCATGTTTATTTCCAGAATATTTAATACCAAAACACTCTCATGGGCACTGGATGAGAATTATCTTTTCATTATTTTTTGCCTCTTCTTTATAACAGTGTGCATAGACATTTAATTACAAATGCTATTTCTATAGTAACAGTTTTCTGTCATCTGTTGGAAACATGTTTGGAGTTTGTTCCCTGTCATTCTGTAGTTGAATACATCAATATTTTCTATTTTTTATATGATTGCATATTTGCATAACATGTCATTCCCATCTAGAGATCAGTTTCAATTTATTTCAGTTTTCTATTTTTGAGCAGGTTGGTGCTTTAGGTTTTTAATATATACAATTCTTTTTTGCTTTTATTCCCTTTTATGTAGTGTTGACATAAAAAATAGATTTACTTGAGTATTCACTGCATTTCATTTGTGCACTGCATATTCTGCTGACTATGCTATTTGTGCACTGTGTTCACCTCGGGAGCTTGCAAGGGAGGTACGTGGAAAAAAGACTTCAGGCAGAGAGGGAAGTTTGTTCATACTGGCACAGCCACAGTCTGTCTAGACACACAGGCACACACACACAGGCATTCAAGCAGGCATTCTAGCAGACATTTAAGCAGGCATGGCCATTCTTTATTTGCAGGGTTATTTATACATCACTGTTATCACTCAAATGTTCACAGAAGGAATGCAAAATGTAACTCCCTGGAATCATTTCTGCTGTGCCCAGGGAGTATGTGTGCTGAGACAAAGGGCTCTGTGAGCTAATAGCTGATCCAGCAGTTGGACCACCACCTGAGTCTTAAGCTTCACAGTTTAACCCTCACAGGCTGCTGCCCAAATCTTAGCCGTTACACTCTACCCTCGAGGGCAACAGCTTTAGCAGCTGTGGGGGTACTTTAAGAGCACATAACTTAATTGTTTATCTCATGATAACAATGTTCTGCTTTGCTGCATTCAGCTGGGCTGAGTATACTATACATGAGGCCTGTCCACTGAGGGTTGTGGTGTTACATCCTTAACTTGTGTCAAAATGGGGCAACCCACCATGGGCCAGAGAGTTAACATAAAAGTTTTTTTAAAAATTGTTGCTTCAGTTGATGGTGTTGTCACTTCTACCCGAAAAGGTTAAACATTGGTTAATTTCTTTTGTAAGCCTGTTCTATAGGGAGCAATAAGAGTGAGCTACCATACATGGGGTTAAGGTTTAAGGCTACACCATGGTTTTTGCTTTTTTTACCTGGAGTACTGTTACAGCAGGTAACAGAATATGTTCCTGTGGCTTTATTTGGGGCTTTAGCAAGGGGCCCATTGTTGCAATTTCCATCTGATTGGAGCCACTGCTCTATGCAATAGAGCTTCTAAGGGCATTGCTCCACTTTGTCAGGGGCATTCATTTAATTGTTGGGCCACAGTTTACAGCCTTTTGCTCTACTTGTGCAGGAACAGCCTAACTATCAGTACAAAGAGTTAAAGGTTTTTTTTTCCCTTACAATGAGCTACACAGCCTGCAGTTTGGCCCACTGGCCACTTTAACTAAGGCTTATTTTATACCACATGCTGTTAGCCCTAGGCTGGATGGACAGAGACATCCACTTAGCAGCTTGGCATCAACTGGCCTCATCTGCACATCATGCAGACTTTGGGACTGTCTCCCCAGACTCTGGGACTGTTGGCCTTAATTGGCCTTGTTTGGACATTATGCAGACTCTGGGCATTGAACATTGGGGGCATGCATAGCACACTGACCAAGCAGCCTCTGCATCTACATTTATTGAATCCTAAAGTCGTGTAGCCTTTATCATCATGGGGATTCCAGAAGGTAGGAGTTTTTGCTGCAGCCACACAGTCATGTCTTGAGCACTATTTACCCACAAGGTAAGCTTAGCCAACTGATTCACTTTCTCCTTGCCTGGATGCAAGAGGGGGCAGTAAGCCTCTACATGGTACACTGTTACTTCTTTAGACAACCCTCATTCCTATAGGTTTTCCCACTGGAACATTCCCACAGGAGCCAATGAATACTGACTAATCCATGTGCTCTCATTCTGGCAACCACAGGGTAACACTTTTAAATACCACAAAACTTTTGGTACCTTTTACTAAGGGGCCAGCTTTATGGCCCACTGTGGGCCACACGGCTCTCAATTTAGCCCTTTGGCTGCTTGGACTAAACCCTAATTTGTACCAAATGGTATTGGTTAGAGGGCACACCACTACAGTGGTTTATTGAGGTCTCTGTCCTTGACTGGCCTCATCAGTATATTATGCCTGCTATGGCATGGTACCTACCTCGGCTTTGTACAGGGAAACTTCTTTTATAGGAACTTGTAAGGGGGTTTCTGGGGCCCAGTGTTTCAACATATGTTAAGGGACTTAAAACCTGTTGTAACTCTTTACTCAGTGAACTGAAAGCAAATGTGCTTTTCTGTTTTAAACAGGCCCCCTGCTTAGCCAGTATTGCTGTCTGGGCCATGCCACTTCATGGCTGGGTGATCCAATTTTGTACCCATCCCTTTATAGGGTAGGTCGTAAATACTTTTACTGAGGCTTCCTGGGTTATGGTCTTAGTACTCTGTGCGGCAGTGCACATGGCTACCAATTGCTTCTCTATGAGACTATAGTGCATCTTCATTTGTCTGCATAGTTGACTTCAAATCTGCAAGAGAATCAGAGATTAGAATTATATCATTAATGTAATGATATGCCAGAACGGTACCGGCATGCTGCCACATTTTTCACGTCTTTAGCTACTAAACCATGGCAAACGGTGGAGCTGTGAACATAGGCCATAGACAATAGAGTAAAAGTTCATTGTTGGCCTTCCTACGTGAAGGCAAACTGATCCTGGGCTTCATCAGCAATGGCAATGGAAAAAAGGCATTTGCCAAGTTCAAAGCAAAATGATAAGTTCCCAGTGTTAAAGTTAAAATATCCATCAGGTTATGAATAGAAGGTACAGCTGCATGTAAAAGAGGAACCACTTTGTTCAGCTCTCTATAGTCAACAGTCATACACCATGTCTCATTGAGCTTATGGATGGGCCATACCAGAGCATTAAATGGGCTCTGGGTCTCATGGAGGATTTGTACCTTGACTAGATTTTTAGTAGCTGCTGACATTTTTACATGCCCTTCTGGCAAATGGCACTGTTTCATGGTTATGTCTTGTGGGGTTCAGGCAACACAACAGGGGCATATCTTCCCCTATTGCCACCAGATGAATTTTGTTTCATTGGCTCTTGGCTTCACTGAGACTGACCATCATGGCTATTCCTTCAAAGGGGCAGAAGTATGTTGCATGAGCCAGTCCCTCTTCTGACCTGTGAACTTCTTGGCATTGGGTTCCTTATTATTGAGGTCAAAGATAGCACTGTACATGCTCATTTCTCAGACCACTTGCACTAAGTTGGCATAGGTGGCCCATCAGCTCACTGCATCTGGTAACTTACTGGGATCCCACCACATAGAGTGGATCACAGTCTGCTCTGCAAATAGTTGGTATGTTCTTGAACATGGCACTGGGCATTCAACAATCACTATTTTAACAGTGGATGGCTTGTTAGAGATGCCAATTTCTCAATCTTTGTTCCAGAACATAAAATGTTATCTACCCCAGCATTTCACAGTTAAAGTAACCGTGCAGCTATGGGATCTCCTGGCTTCTGCCAAAACTGCCATTTCAATTCAACCAGTCTACCTGCATATAGGGATGGTACATGATGTGCTGGACTATATGGGACTAACCCATGGGGTCTCCTTATTGCCCATGTTTTGGTCACATTTCATCCTTTAAGTAACAACTTGGTGAGCTCATCAGATGGGTTCTATTTCTTTTTCTTTATCCAAACTACTGCCAACCAACACATTTCAGCACTCCAGTCATACATGTGACTGCTGCTGTTTCTCACACAACTGGTCAATTTTCCTCTCTTGGTCATGCAAGTGGCTAGCCTGTTTCAACATCTCTTGTCTCATAACAGACAAGAAAACACTTTCCACCCACGTGGCAGCAGCATGGGGCTGCATTTTCCTTATAGCTGACTTGGCCTGCTGCAGGATACCTAGCAGCACTGTGGGGTCATTGGTGGGTGTCACATCTGGACATGTACACCACTGAGATAGCCATTTGGCTACACTAGACCATAAACACAGTGGGGACCACCCAGGGTCTTTACTCCCTACCTCCTCATACAGGAAAGAAGTGGGAGCATTGTCAAATCCTGTCATGGGTGTGCAGGGTGACATCCTGCTATGGGTGTGCACTGCATATCCTGCTGATTACACCATTTGTGCACTGCATCCACCTAGGGAGCTTGCGAGGGAGGGAGGCGGAAAAAGACTTCAGGTGGAGAGGGAAGTTTGTTCATACCACCACAGCCGCTCTCTTTCCAGACACACAGGCATACACACAGGAATTCAAGCAGTCATTTTAGTAGACATTTAAACAGGCATGGCCATTCTTTATTTGCAGGGTTATTCATACACTACTGTTATCACTCAATTGTTCACAGAAGGAACACAAAATGTAACTCCCTGGAATCATTTCTGCTGTGCCCAGGGAGTATGTGTGCTGAGACAAAAGGCTCTGTGAGAGAATAGCTGATTCAGCAGTTGGACGGCTGCCTGAGTCTTAAGCTTCACAGTTTAACCCTCATAGGCCACTGCTGAGTCTTAACCCTTACATTGAGTTTAGGTGTTTTTCTTTGCTTTTTTTTAAAATTAGGGAAATTGTACATTTACAGAAAAATCATGCAGAAAATACAAAATTTCAGTATGACCACTTCATATTATTAACACCTTGCATTACTGTGGTACATTTGTTATAACTGATGAAATATTATTATAATTATTCTAATTATATTCCATGTTTTATTGTGATATACTTCTATGCTTTCCTGTTAGTTTTTATCATATTAACATATAATAGGCTGAAATAATATTGTTTTAATAAATACCTACCAGTGGCTGAACAAATTCTATTACCATCACTGATACATATGTAATATTTTTAAAAAATATTATTTATATGAATGACCTTTCAGGATATGACTTTACATGCTTCTAATTGAGCTTATTAATATTCATCACCTTTAAGAGTATCTTTAAATACCAATATATTTTTGAATTTATTTAAGTCTAATATTTTTTTATTGCCTCCTGTATTGATTTCTGCATGCAAATTTTTTCTGGATATGATTGGTTGATTTTTCAAACATCTTTCAGTGAGTATTTATTTCATTTATATACCCTTATAATTCATTTATTTTTCTCTTAATATTATAACAAGGAATTAATTCACCCATAAGAATTAGAATATGTGCTTTTCTTTTTTTGGATCTTGTAATAATCATTTGGAGCTGTGTAGAAAACTGTGTTTTTATCTTTAGGATACAAACTTTGATATAAGAAATAGTGATGTTTTTCAATTCCTCTATGCCCTTTGTTATTTCTCCTACATTATATAGAAAAAGTTTGGGTTCAATAAGCCTAGGGCCCATACACAATATCACATGGCTAATTATCAGTGAAAACAAAATATAAATATATTCTATCTATCCTAAATTACATGCTCTGACCAATTAATTATGGTGTTTTTATGTACTAATAATAAATATCTATTTTCTGAACAGGTCTAGAGAATGTTTCATAACTTCCTTAAATTGAGTGTTGAATTGCAAAATGCCATGAAGTTTATTATGACAAAAATTCCCCCAAACAATAATTACTAAAGTTAAAAATAAATTTGTTGAGTATTGCATGGCATCAAGCTGACTCTTTTATCCTCTTCAAGACATCATTCTTGGATAGTTGTTTGATAAGGAATCTATG
>JAQZBX010087095.1:0-12912 GCA_029593785.1 Cabassous unicinctus
TCCTTGAGCTAAAGCAACTCTCTCCAGTCCCCAAGTCCTTCCTACTATCCCATTACCAGTTCTTTCCTTCAAAGTTCTTATCATCCCCTAAATTTACATTGCTTGGAGGCTTAGTTATTGCCTGCCTTTCCCTTCTAATAGGGCTCCATGAGGGCAGGAACTTTGTCTGTCTTGTTCACCACTGTTTTTGGCTAGAACACAAACTGTTGTGTATTAGGCAGTCAGTAAATGACTGAATGAATCAGGTCAAAGCTTCCATTCCCTGAGTAGAAGACGTAGGTTGGGTTGCCCCAGAAGGAAACTTTGAGACAAGGATGTGAATGAAAGTTGTTTATAAAAAGAGCTCATTAGGGAGGTATCTTAGTTTGCCAGGGCTGCTACGACAAATATTACAAACCTCGTTGGCTTAAACAACAGGAATTTATTGTCTCACAGCTTTGGAGGCTAGAAGTTCAAAACACACCACACTCTCTCCCAGAGTCTGCAGCGTTCCGACAATCCTCTGTCCCTTGGCCACCTCTTTCTCCTTGTGTCTGCTCCTCTGATTTCGGCTGACTTCTGGCTTCTGCTGACTTCTGGTTCTGATTTCTGGCTTCTACTGACTGACTGCATCTGACTTTCTTTTGCTTCTTAGGACTCCAGTCATATGGATTGAGGCTCACCCTGAATTCAATTTGGCCTCATCTAAATATGATTTTCAAAGATCCTCCTCACAAATGAATCCACCCCTCAACCATTAATAATATCTTCAAAAACCCTATTTACAGAGGGGCTCACACTCACAGGACTGGAGCTAGGAACTGAACCTGACTTTATGGGGGGATGTGATTCAATCTCCAACTGAGGTGATCCCAGGAAGCACCAGCAGGGAAGGACTGGAAGGGAAAGCAAGGAATGGAGCCATAAAGGATGTGTTTTCATGTTACCATGGGCAACTGGGTTGCAATCTGGCTGGGGATCTCTGGAGACAGTGTGGAACATGCCTTAAAATTATCTCAACCCAGGACCGAACAGGCTGGACTCTTTTCAGTTCTTGCTGAGGGCTGCCCATGGATGCAGTTAACACTTCTAGTCTGCTCTGCTCACAGGCAGGAGGCCTCTGGCAGCCCAGGACAAGGATGCAGTCAAAGACTCACAGGTGCTTGTAGTTTGAGATTGTTTTGTAGTTGGCGTGATGACTGCGGAGGAGCGGTGAGAGAAATTTGCTGAAAGACAGCAGTGGGGCTGGGAAGACCAGTCTCTGAGAGAGGCTTGGTGTTGGGGCAAGAAACAGTGGCAGGAGGAGGCTGGGCTATACTCCATTCCTCAACTCATTTAGTATTTGGTCTGAGTAGTCCTCAGGGTTTTTGACAATTTCATGGTAGAGGGAGATACTTCAAGTGGGAGTCTCTCAGTTTCCTGTGATGTTACTTATATACTGAGTTCACAGGGTCATTTAGACAAGTTACAGAAGTTAATTTTGCATACTGAAAGCCAATATTTTTCTAGTACATTATTTGTCTTTTCATTTTAGTAAAATTATTTTTGTAACAGAAATTTTAAATATTTTTAGTTTAATCTCTTGATATTTTCCTTGTAATTTCTTCTATACTTTCAAAGACCAGAAAGTAAAAGCCCAACTTAATGGCGTTTTGGCTGGTATGTTTTAAACAAATGTGTTAAGGACAGATCCCCATTTTAAATTTATGTATTTATAATACACACATAGCTCAATTCCATATTTAAATGAGCTGATATATTATTTTCAAGATGGGGGAATACACACCCACTCACACATATATACATATTTTAACCACTCCCCACCCCCCCCCAAAAAAACCCATATCCATTAGCAGTCATTCCCTCTTCCACCCTTCCCTCAGGCCCTAGCAACCACGAATTTACTTTCTGTTTCTATAGATTTTCCTATTCTGGACATTTCATATAAATGGACTACTGCTTCTGGTTTCTTTCACTTAGCTTAATGTTTTCAAGGTTCATCCTTGTAGTGGGATATATCAGTACTTCATTCCTTTTTATGGCCAAATAATATTCCATTGTATGGATATATCACATTTTGTTTACCCATTCATCAGTTGGGCATTTAGGCTGTTTCTACCTTTTGGCTATTATGAATAATGCTATCATGAACATTCATGTACAAATACCTAGGAGTGGAATTGCTGGGTCATATGGTAAGTCTATGTTTAACTTTTTGAGGAACTGCCAAATTGTCTTCCAAAGCATCTGCATCATTTTACATTCCCACCAGCCATGTCCCCACACCCTTGCAGAAACTTGTTATTGTCTTTTTTATTGTAGCCATCCTAAAGAATGGGAAGTGCTATCACATTACAGTTTTGATTGCATTTCCCTGGTGATTAATAATTTAGGGTATCTTTTATGTGCTTATTGGTCATTTGTTTATCTTTTTTGGATGACTAATTTTTGAGTCCTATGGTTCACTGCGTTTTCATACCTATAATAAAACTTGCACACTCTGCCTACAAGTCCAGTTTGAGCTAGAATATTTAAATGAATCTTGAAATTCAGAACTTAAAATAGAATTTTAAAATTTGCTCTGCCATGGCTTTGAAATGATTTAGAGGTGATTTAGAATTTAAAACTAGTATGCAAAAACTCTCCAAATACCCAGTTTATTAAAACAGACACAAAGAAGTCATTAAGTCCTACCTTTTTGACCATCGGTAGCAGGCTCTTCCCTGACCACAGCAATTCAAGCCTGGTATCCTGTGTCCCCCAGATCTTTTCATTATCATACCTTCTCTGAAAGAGACAGCAAATTATAACCCTTTCTCTTCAAATTTCCAACTCGTAGTTGAAGCCTAGGCAACTGGGGACTAAGTAAACAGTCTCATTCTCACATGGCTTTCCTCCCCACTCTTTCCTCCTTCACCCACTAATACTCAATGTCAACTTGTGAGGCTGGTACTCTGGCAGCTACTCTGTAAAAGCACCCTGGTCACGTGCAGCCCTGTGGCATTAAGGGCAGCACTCTGCAGGATCTTAGCCTCCTGCCTCCTGGTTCTAAATGCTGGGCGGTCTCACTAGTGACTGGTATAACCTAAAACAAAAACACCACCACACATTTCCAAATCTCCCCACAAGAATAGTTCAGCTGCTGTTCAGATGGTTGGAAGTGCTCATTCATACATTCCAGATCAATTCTGCATCTCTTCACATCAATTTCTACTCACAAAGCCGTGCCAAAGGAAGTAGGGCCAAGCTCCTAGCTTTGAAAGGAAGGGTAATATCTTGATTTTTGAAAGATGTGACAAGAAAGAGCAATAACAGCAGCTAAACAAAATGATTTTTTTTTAAAAAAGAAGAATGCTCTTAAAGAACTAAAATTAAAAAGTTAAGCTGTTTATAACATGAAGCTCTATTGTTGTGTAAGAAAATACTCATAAATTTCAATCTTGTTACATAACAAAAATTTTACACAGTATTATTTTTAAATAGCCATCAAAACAAATGCTAAACCATTAACTTTTCTAAATCATTAAAAGGGATCTTAAATATTTGGTTTTTAATGTATTCTCCCACACAGTATTCTCACTAAATGTATTCAACAACTGTTGGGTTAGAGGAAATCTGTGCTATAAGCAAATGAGAAAGAAGTAGAGCAGTTGCTACAACTGTTTATTGTAGTGAGATGCTCTGTTTTGCATGGGTAGATCCCCTCGGCTAGGGATCTAACTCTGTTGGGGGAGAAAAGAAGCTAGCAGGAGAGGCAGGGGAGCTCCATCACCATGGCATGCCAATAAATCAAATGTTAATGCTTATCAACTTTTCATACTTCTCTTTAAAGATCCACACCGGAACTTACATGCCCTTTGGTCCCAAATCATGGATGAAAGACAGCTGGCTTATGTCAAGGAATTCAGTCTGAAAAGAGGCCAAAAATCCACACTTTAGAAAGGAAAAAAATAATAAAAATAAAAATAAAACACATACTGGGCACGGCTGTGTTTTAACACTGTTTGTGGTACTCCACAGACTGTACAGATTGCTAACAATGGTATCCCTCTCAAAGAGTGTGGAGCAGAAGCAAATAAATAATTCAAACACAACCAAGAGAGTGGTGTGTGTCCTAATGTGGAAAGACAAAATGTCCCAGGAGACAAAGGGAGAGTTTACTCCCAATTTCTTCTGTGTTTTTATTGGAGAGGGGAATGCATGGCATAAGCACATAATAAAAGAATGCATGAAAGGAGGAGTTTGGTGGCAGTTCCGGAAAATGATTAGACTTGGGCATATGAAGATGGGAGATGAGGGGAGGAATAAAGCAGAGAAGGGATAAGAAGGTCATAGGATGCTCAGTTGGGCTACAGTGATAGAGAGGTAAAGGAGATAAGAGAAATTAAATTGGAAAAGGAGTTTGAGGGGAGATTGGAAAGGTCTTTGAACTTCAGGCGTAACAAATTATTTTTAGTGAGTCAAAAAGGAAGAGGATTTTAGGCCACTTTCACTGTATAAATTACTAGAAGATCAAAACTACACACACAATAATATCAGGGATGGCTAACATTTACTGAGAGCTTATTATGTGTTGGCAATGTGCTGAGCCCTTACACACGTGATATCCTACCTCTTTGCAGTAGGTGCTATTTTCCCCATTGTAAAGAAAAGGAAACTGTGGTCTAGAGCAAGGCAATTTTTTTCTGTAAACACCCAGAGGATAAATTTTTTAGGCTTTGCAAGCCAAATGGTCACTGTTGCAACCACTCAACTCTGTCATTGTAGCAGGGAAGCCACCATAGACAATACAGAAGTGGGTGAGTGTGGCTGTGTCCATTAAAACTTTCTTTAAAGATAGTAAAATATGAATTTCAGATAATTTTTACATCATGAAATATTACTCTTCTTTTGATTTTTTTTAGCCTGTGAGCCATATAAAACAGACAGTGGGCTGGATTTGGACTGAAGGCCATATTTTGCCAACCCCTGGTTCAGAGAATTTAAGTAAATTGCCCAAGGGCACATAATTGGCAAGAAGTAGATGCAGAATCAGGTCAGACCAAAGTTGGTACCCTTAAGACTAAGCTACAAAAACAAATCATTCAAACTTTATCTTACTCAAATTGAGCTCTTTGGATATTCTAGCTAGGTGAGTGTTACATGCAAAATGTGGGGGTAAAGAGGGAAAAACAAATCAACATTATGTAATGCTTAGCATATGCAGGAGCTTCACCTCACATAATCTTTGAGACAACTAGAGTTAGACATTATCTTTTTGCCAGTTTACAGATATATATTTTTTAAAAGCAGCCATCGGTAAGCTCAGATCTGCCAATGATCCTTAGACCACGTCAATGACAGTCTTGATAGAAGAACAAAGACAAAAAAGGACACTCCATGTCAATTTCCACAATTCTATGGAAAAACCATACGGGTTACATGTAAAAGCAGTTATAGGGGAGTGGGAGAGGTAGGGTGGCCACTTTCTAGCTGACATGATGTCTCAGAGGAAGTGGCACTTGATCTGGGTCCTGTAAGTGAAATTAACAAAGTGAAAAGGACAGCACAGCAGTTTTCCTTTAAAGTTTTCTATATATGACTGGAAACATCTAATATTAACCTTGTAAGAAAAAATCACAAATCTCTCAGAGCTATCAATCCTTTTGAGGTTCAATTAAATGCTTGCATTTCTTTCTTTTGTATTAGAGTATAGAAAGTAGGTCTTTAAAATTCAAAAGGACATAAATATCCTTTAAAACCCCAAATCAAACATTTCCTCACATAGCCTATATTTTTATAAGGATTTTGAAAATCAACATCTTTAAATTTCATTTCTTATATAGAACTTGGTGATTCAGCACCATCAATTTTTTAAATCTGATTTGTGGGGCTGCTTTCTAATTGGAAAATATAGTAACCCATGGGTTATTAGAAATTACACTGCCGACTGTCAACCATGGAATCCAAAACATTTTAAAATCCTAAACCATAATTTTCATTTTATCTCTAGGGAGCAGACAGAAAATGTCAATTCTAGTGTTTATTTTAAGAAACTACATATGGGTGTAACTAATTTATGCAAAGTCACAGAACAATTGAATGGAAGAATAGGAAATGAAAAGCAAAAATCAAGAAACCATTTATCTAATACCTGGATATTTTCTTAGTCATACAACTCAGCATCAAATAGTTGACACCAGAAATAGTTTCTGAAATAATCCAGAAATCGTAACTTTACATTATCTTAACAAAATTGCTAAGTGTAAAGTTCACCTAAATAAAAATTATTCATTAGTAATGCAGAAAATTAAAAGCTATGTATCAACATGAAATTTAAATTCATCCTTAAAGTAAAGTGTGACTAATGAATGATTTCAGGGAAGAAATATTATTAAACTGGGGGGTGGGGGGGATCTTTCGGTAATAAGTGTTTTTCTTATACAGATTTATCAAATTAAAAGTAAATTCAAAGTAAATGTGTCAAAGTCAACTTAGAGGCAAACATAATTTAACAATGATTATGTTATCCAAAATCTCAGAACATTCAGTGATAAGAGTCCCATTCTCCATTTAGGCAGGTGATTCCCAGTAATAAGAATTTAAAATCAATTTAGCCTGATAATATTCCATAGGACTTATTAATCTCTTGAATAATATACTAATCGATACCTTTTTTTTTTTTTTTTGCAAAGGAATTCATGGAAAATACAATTAAATACTGTTCTTGGTACTAGGAGAGTGGTCTTAAGTCAAAAATTCAGATATGACTTACCAATTTGGATGCTGAGAAAGTTAGGGAGACAGGGAAGCAAAAGAAGTTCCCATTCCAAGGGAAAAGGGGCAAACCCTAGGGGTAACAGCAAACTCTGGGAATTACTTGGCAGTCCCATACAAACTGTCCTCCCTATCCCTTTGTATTATAAGGGAAAAGCGATGTTCAGAGGCCCCCACGATTGCTCAGGTAGCAAAAATTCAAGCCTGTGGCCAAGTATGAAATACTCAGAAGCAAGGAAGAGAAGAGCATTGGGTTGGTCTATAACCTTGTAGTGAGGGTGAGAGGTAGGCTAACAGTCAACACAGCTCCAGGGAAAAGAGAAGATACCTAATCTGTGGGGGACTAAGCTTCCTCCAACTCAAAGACTCAATGATAAGATGACAACACATCCTTTAATTTGCAGGTGCAGCTGTTCAGAGAAGTATGCTCTTCTCTGTTGGCATGATAGAAAATAAGTGCATCTTTATTCTTTACCCACTCTTCCCCTCAAGATAAAGTTATTCATTCTACAAAACAAGGGAGAGGTAAACTCAACATTATTGATCTGTGGGATGCTTGATTCAAGATTTCAAGCTAATCACAGTCTTGGAGTTAAGGAATCTATGTTACAGGAATTAAATGATTTACTAGAAGTTAGGGATATGATCCTAACAGCTGAGGGGCCTACTCTTGGAAATGTGCATTTTGCTCTATTTCTAGATTTTAATCTTTAATAAGAAAAAAGTAGATTTACTGTTCCTAATTCCTCTTCTTTTGATTCCTTGATAAGCATTTTCATTACTCATTAAAATGCCCAGCTAGTGGGTTAGGTATTGCAGCCAACACTAACACAATTTCAGAAAACAAAAGGAATTCCTATTTGAGATTGTATAGGTTATTGTACACATTGAGTTAGATATTGCTTTTTTTTTTTTTTTAACGTATGTGTGCCTAGAGGAGAGCAAATGAGTAAAACCGGAATGAATTGTCAATAATCTCTTAGGGCACTCTCTGATCCTGAATACATTAAAACACTAGGATGCTTTTTTTTTTGCAGAACCAGAAGGAGGGAAAAAGCAATACAAACAAAGGAAGTCTCATAATCCCGGATAAAAAGGTGGTTGTCTGAATACAAACCCAACCAACGACTATCTAAAAGTAAGAGGAAAGAACTTTCCATGTCTAATTTCAAAAGCCATTTAAGAAATGGCTTTGAAGCCTAAAACCAATTCCTTTGGGGTAAATCCTGTTACACAATTACCATGATAATAAATCTGTCTCCACTTTTTAAAGTGTTCCAACTTTACCAGGACATGTCTAAGCTAGCCATAACATTCTAGTTCAGCAGAGCATCTCAAACTCTCCTGATGACAAGAATCACCTGGGCTGTTTGTTAAAAATACAGATTCCAAATACGGATCTGGACGGTCCTATTGAAGCTAGACAAATGATCCTGTCTGATTCCTTGACCTAGGATCCATGATCCTACCGGCTTAAGGATCCCAATTAATTTAGTTTTGCTTTGCACATACAAAAGTATAAGTCAATTATATGTACACATATAAGAATAACTTTTAATACACCCTTTTCTGCAGACAAGAATTCAGCTGTTGGAGGGAAAACTCTAAATAGCCATTAAAAATGAGGAGGAAAATATATTCAATCAGTTGCTAAGTAGGATTTCCATCCCTAACGAAGTATTTACAAGGCATTCTAGAATTTCTAAATACAATATGGTTCAACATTGGAAAGCTTTTTACGACTGAAAAAATAATTTAAATTAACATTTAAAAACGTCAACATTTTTTGGGCCAACATTAGAATCCAAAATGTAACAGTGTATGTAGAAAGCAGAAGACAACTCACCAAGTACTGTTGTAAAGTCAAAAGAAAGACTGAAAGTACAGTCACAGGCAGGCAGAAAAGTAGAAGAATTGGGAAATTATTTCAAACTGGTACTGCATACATTTCAATAATTCTCAATCAAAGAAAACAGAGCATGTCTTATTTTAGAGAGCACTACAGGTGACAGGATAGCAGAGTGACTATCTGCTCTCCAAGGGTTATCAAGCCATTAAGCTCCTTCACATCCTTTGAACCTCACGGTGAAAGGTGCTGCAGAAGGTGGGCAGTGACCTGGACCCTGGCCAGATGTGTGCAAAGGAGACCTGCTGGAGACACGCCCCAGCCTCCAAAACATACAGGCTGGCAGGCACAAAGAAACTCAGCCGTCAAGGCTCTCTTATTCCTCTCCTAAATACACAGAGGGCTCCCCTCTTACTGCTTGTGCATCTATATGATGGCCTTCTCTTACCAAGAGGCAAAGGCTAACTGTGCCTACTCCAGTTTGGCACATACACCATATACATACATACGCCCCGCCCCCTCCCCCCCCACAGACACAAAATATAATAATCCAATGCTTCTCAGTTATCCAGAACTCTGGATCATTGAAGGCTAACCTTTTAAAAACACACCACTTTCAAGGACCTCTAAGATGACAGCTCATTTTCTGACACTTTAAAGCCCATGCCCTCCTGTTACCTGCCAGCTGCTTGCCTCTCCAGCCTAACCCCTGCAGCTGCCTCTAAGCCCCACCACCTCATTCCTCTTTTCTCTGATTTCCCAAGAGTTTTTTCTCTACATTTCCCATGCCTCTCACTTTCACATGAAAAACAGGTCTTTTATAGCATCACAGGCCAATCAGATGGCAATCACGATATGCTTCGTATAATCTTCGGGTATTCAACTCTGCTCAACTGTTTTCAACACTTGTTACTCAATTTGTTTTTCCCTTCAGGACTAGAAATGCTTTTTGGCATTATTCTGGATGCCTGAGGAGAAAAGAAGGTTGATTTCTAGATAATCTAGCCTGTAGTACCATTTCAAGCTCATTTAAATATTGTTATAGATGATTTCATTTATAGTCAATATTTTTAAAATAGCATCATGTGACCATAAAATGAATCCTTGTTATAAAATCAATTCTGTATTCATTTAATTTAAACTAAAGGAAAAATGCAGACGTAGATACAAACACTTGTGTTAATAAATTGATCCAAATTTTAGCTTACAATTGACTATTTTACAAATTTCTTCAAAATTTAAATCACTGAATAGTACTTACTGTTGCATGATAGTTTCTGTACATGGGCATTTTTAGTAACTTTGTCAAGTAATCTTCCAGTTGTTTCTGTAATGCAAACATTAGAGTTAACACAGTCACACTTAAAGAAAAATTTAAACAGCAACAAAACTGTGATCATTATGTCATCCTCATTTTTATGTTATTCAAGTATTTATTATTATTATCACTAGGCAAGGAATGAGGAATATCATTAAGGCATTATTTCTATAGTTCTCTTAGGCCATTCTTTAAATCTCTTGTTGCTATTTACCTTTCCACATGCTTAGGTCTTCTATAAACTGCTTAAAGACAAAGCTGGAGCCTGATATTTCTCTTTATCCTCCATGACTGCTAGCACAGGGTTCTCCCAGAGTAGGTATTTTCAAAACAGTTTTTGATTTTACCAAAAACCAGTATTTCCTCAGTTCTCACACTGAATTTACTGGGAGATATGCTACAAATTTATTAATGGCTTTTCAGGAAAAAAGAAAAAGGGAGCAGGAATGAAAATGAAGAGAAAGACTTTCCTCATAAGATGTGCCCTAATTTCAAATATGTTAAAAATGTGTTTCCTAAGCTTAAGGCAGTGGAGTTGCATGTGCCATCACATTACCCATGCTTCAAAATAAAGCATCTTTTTGATGGATCATTAAGGGTTAATGGTTGGGAAGCGGGTGTGGCTCAGTGGATAGAGCCCCCGTTTACCATATGGGAGGCCCGGGTTCGAGCCCCGAGGTCTCCTTGTGAGGGCACGCCGGCCTGAGCGGTGCGGTGGGCTGATGCAGCAACCTCACGGCAGGAAGCGGGTGTGGCGCAATGGATATAGTACCCGTTTACCATATGAGTGGTCCCGGGTTCGCTTCCCGGCGCCCTCTTTGTGAGGGCAGGCCGGCTCGCGGGGTGCCCTGGGCTGATTCGGCAAGACCTCACAGCAAGGGGGAGATAAGCAGACACAGAGAAGACACGCAGCGAATGGACACAGCAGCACAAGCAGCAAGGGGGGGATAAATAAAATAAAAATAAATAAATCTTAAAAAAAAAAAAAGGGTTAATGGTCACAGATTACCATTTTCAGCTGGACTCATATATGCACAAAGTGATACCAAACTGTAGAATTTTATATATCTAGATATCTTGGAAATTATTGCTAAAGTTTCTTTAAGCAAGATGACAACTACAAAGGAGAAATCAAAACATGCCCTCTGGGAGGAAAGAGAAAACTTCGCCCTGTCATGGGAGGCAGGATGTAAGCCAACAATACCCAAGGACTGCGGGAAGCCAGCACTGAAATGCCACTAACAAGCACAGCCTTGGTGGCGCCTTGACTTGACTTCTGGCCTCTGAAACTGAGTGGTGGGACTGGAAGAATTTTCCATAGACTAGCTTCTGGCTCCACCCACTCAAGCCTTTGTCCTCCTGCTCTTCACATGCACTTGTCATGCTGGGATCCCTAGAACCTTTGGGACATGAGGTCACCACAAGAGTTAGCAGAGTGGGAGATGACTGTGAGAAATGAACAAATTATCTGGGTTCAGGTCCAGGATGAGGATAAGGCAAAAGCAAAGGAGATAGACACAGAAGAGAAGCCAGGGGAACAGCTAGAAATTGGAAGTCAATGGAATCTGGAAAAGGAAGGAGAAGATGCCACCACGTGACTTGCCACATGACGGCCAGCCAGAAGATACTGACCCTGGGAGGAGCCAGCCTTCTAGCCTCTGAAACTGGACATTTATGTCGTGAGTTTTGAAGGACGCTGAAGAAACTAATCTGGATGCCTCTGAAACTCAAGGTGAGCATGTAATTTGACTGGATGTAACATTCAGGAAAAGATATTATATATTGTTACAGTTTCCAAAGCTATTACACAATATAATTGATTCAAGATTGTGTCTTTAAAAACTTATCTCCTTACTACTAATGGAACAGATAATCTTGATAACAATGGCATTGAATTCCTTTTCCAAACAGTAGGCAGAATCTAATCACAGAAAACAGAATTGCCACTTTGCTGCTAGAGAGTTGGTTTATTTTTCAAGGTCATTTTACCCTTATTGAATTCTCTTGAAATTGTAAGCAAATAGTGCATAGATTTTGCTGAAAGCTCCAGCTTTGGAAGTGTATCCAGCCATATTGGAAAGCTGCTTTTTTTCCTGCTTCTCTGAAGTCAAGATCACAGAATGGAATGGAGAACTCCTTCAGTGGTCTCCAGAGAAGCTGGGAAGTACTCACTCTACGTTTGCTGGTTGCCAGAAAGCAAAGAAACTGACAAGCTGACCTGTGGTTCTTTTCTAACCATGTGATTCTAGAAATTCTGTTAGAAACCCTGTGTGAACTGGACAGCTCAGAAGTCAATGAGGAAATCTCAACCAACTTTACTATTTGCATTGCCTTTCCCAGGACAAGCCATTTAGCCTCTGTTATGACAAGGCTTCTTATCTGTAAAGGAAGGGAGTAATGATTACCTGAACTTCAGGGCTACAGATAATAATTTGTGATGGATAATGTTAAACAGATTAAAGGTACAATGAAAGCTGCTAATACAGCATCAAGCAAGCCAATTCATGGTATCATCAGTCAGCCAGTGAAAATTAATAGAGCTAAAGGGAATACTTTTTTTAGCTTACTTTCAAATCTCTCATAATTGTAACTAGTGGTTCTAAAAGTGTGGCCCCAGGACCAGCAGTAGCATTACATGATGTTAGAAATGCAAATTCTTAGGACTCATCCCAGACCTACTAATTCAGGACTCCTACTGGTGTGGGCAGCGATCTGTGTATCAATTAGCCTTCCAAGGATTTTGATACAAGTTGAAGAGTCACTGCTAAAAAGGAGAGGTTGGCAAAATTCTGCAGAGGGCCAGATAGTAAATATTACTTGCTTTGCAAGCCATGTGGTCTCTGTCTCAGCTACTCAACACTGCTGTTTTTGCCTGAAAGCATCCATAGACAATACATCAACTATTGGGCATGGATGCGTTGCAGTAAATCTTTATTTACAAAAACAGGAAGCCAGATTTGGCCAGTGGGCTCTAGTTGTCAACCCGTGTTCTAAACTGCCTCTCACCTAATTT